>JAKIJQ010000512.1:0-39816 GCA_023373905.1 Rhizoglyphus robini | reverse complement strand
TTTCTGGAAGATATAAAGTTGCTGGACACTGAAGCCACCCGCAATTGACGACCATTTGGTGGTTAAACCGTGAATTGTTGAAACTTTTGCTCGTGTTGATAATTTTGTCCAGTTGTTATCATCTGCTCTAGATTTTGTCATCTACACTGGTTTTTGACTTCACTTCGACTTCGCTTGCTAAACAATCCTGTTAACAAATTTGACAGAATAAACTCACCACAGTTTGTGTTAATTTGTACGATTGCCCGTGAAAAATGATGCGAACTGAATTGTTGAATCACATATTCGAAGCAATTCAGTTCAGTCCTTCAATCCGCGAACTTCCGGTTCTGTGCGCACAACATTCATGTGGCTATGGAGTCGTACAGAATTGAGAGAATGTGTCAATTTATAAATTGGCATTTTTGTTTAATTTCATCGATAATTTCGACAATGTCAAACAAATAATAAATAAAATAACAATAAAAGTAATATATTTAATCGTTACAATTATGAACATTCCAAATAGTGAGATGTAATTATCAGCAAATTGAATGTGTGGTCTGTGTAGAGAATGTTGTGGGACTGGAGGGTGTAATGTGTTAAAGGTCAGAAAGTCATAAAAGTGTCGGTTTAGTGGTGTTAGATTGGTTGAGTTGTGTTGAGGAGATAGTCACGAGGGTTGCGATTGTCTTCAATGCCAATGCTGTGCCTTCTGGCTTTTAGGAGTATTTGAAATGTTGGGTGTGGATGTGTGTGATTACATGGCTTTGTTGTGTTGAAGTATATCACACATGTTCCAGGTACATTTGAAAGGTTTTACTTTTTGGTGAGTTGTTTGGTGAACGTCGAGGAGATTACCTTTTTTTCGGGGAATGATTTGCCACAACCAATCCAGTCACAAGAGAAAGATTTGGTTCCACTGTGGATTTGCTGGTGATGACTGAAATGGCCAATGTGGTTGAATGACTTGCCACAGTTGTGGAATTGGCAGCGTGAAGATGGTTGATTTGCGATGGACTGATAGCTGATGATTCCTTATTTCAGCTCGAAGTGTGGCCACTGATCATCGTGACAACCACCATAGCCACACTTGAATTTACCTTCGAAATGATAGTTTTGGAGATGCTTGTACAAAAGTCTCTGAGACTTGAATGTCTTGGTGCAGTGAGGACATAACCAGGTGGAAATGTTGAATGATTGTCCCGGACATGATTACCTAAAAGCCATGTCCAATCCTATAAAAACAAATCAATTAAACCCAAGTCAACACCACCACATCACACTTTCACCATTGCTCAAACCGTTCAAAAACATCTGCTTCAGCCAAACATCGATAAGGCGAAGTGTGTCATGTAGACTCGCAAGTGATGATTCAACTAGATACCTGTGTTCCCACCTCATCCTCACAGCCATCCTCGATGTACTTCAACTTGACAATCTCAATTTTTGTAATGTCCACCTTCATCTTCATCATCCACCCAACTCGGTTTCATTACTGTTCGACGGTCCGAAACCTTACCTCCTCTCATTTTGTTCCGGCTTACCTTCTTCGCCTCCACCACTCCGAGTCAAGTCCATCTGGATTGTGGCTTTCACTTAAATCAACTCCTGGGCTCATCTGCGCGGCGGTCTGTCAGGGGTTCCAAAGAAGAAAATCGAGCTCGCTTCGAGCTCGCGCAGACCAGGAGGACACCTCATCGCTTGTCAAGCTATTCTCGAGTGAACTTTCAGTGGCGGTGATTGTGCTTATGCGTCTTCGTTTGTGAGATTTCTAGACTGTTTCGGTAGTTAACATGTGGTTGTGGCCGTGATTGGCTGGCTCATTAGGCTCGTGATCAGCTTTGTCCACTTGTTGGTCAACACTTTGTTCAATCTGTGAGCTGTTGGTCAGTTGCATTTGGCAGTTGGCTGATGGAGACAGCTCAAACACAGACTGCATTGGCCTGTTGACTTGATCACGTGGTAGAATGTCCTTTGGCTCATTCAAATTGGCCTGCACCACTTCATCGGCATTGACTCGATCATCGAGTTGTTGAGAGTTGACTTCATCATCACTCACCTCTTCTTTCTTCACAATACATCGGTCACATCCACAATCGTTGTCATGATCATCTTCATCATATTCCTCTTTTATTTCTTGTTTGATTATTTCCTTCACATCTTCATCATTCAATTCGGTTTTGATGTATGCAGTCACATATTCTTGTTTGATTAAAATGTCATGATCATCTTCATATTCTTCTTTTATTTCTTGCTTCACCTCATCATCCCATTCAGTTTTGACCGTCACCTGATTGTTTGATGTGCCTGTGCAAATATCAACAAATGTTACTAAAGCCGGGGGGGGGGGGGGGGGGGGGGGGGGGGGGGGGGGGGGGGGGGGGGGGGGGGGGGAAATCATCTTCATATTCTTCTTTTATTTCTTGCTTCACCTCATCATCCCATTCAGTTTTGACCGTCACCTGATTGTTTGATGTGCCTGTGCAAATATCAACAAATGTAAATAAAGTTAAATAAGTACAAACGACCTCACAGTCATATATGGTATATACCATCCCTGTCCAGTCCGTAATCTTCATATTCTTGTTTGATATTATAATACTGCACCATCAAATCATCATATTTCTTCTTCTCTTGTTCCTTCATCTCCACCAGTTGTGCTCGTAATTGATCATTTTCACCAATCAGCACTCGTTCACGGTGCCCAAGTTGACCAATTTGGTCTAGTAACTCGTGATGTGGTTGAGAAGTTGTCTCGTGGTCGCCAGCAGCTGCATGACGATTCATTTTGTTGGTAGATGTGAATTGCCGAATGCAGAGATGACGAGAGATAAGCAACAGAGAAAATATGGAAAAGAGAATAGGACAACACAAAACGAGGTGACGAAAGGCCTTTCCAGCACCGGTGCTGTTTGGCAAAGCAAAGTGCGACAGTGCGACTGTTTGTTGTTGTGTGCATCACGCCGTGTGAGAGTGAGAGCTTGTGCGCATGTCACACCATCGATACTTGACAGTGAGAGCAACATCTATGGTGCTGCATTCCATTGATGTATGTTCTATTTAGTAATACCCTCAATACCAGGGGTGTGCTGCTAATTTTTTTGAGCAAGGGGGGGTGCCGAGATTATAAGGATAGGCTAGCTAAATTTTTTCATTTGCTTAGGGGCTCCGGAGGGATAGGAATATTCCCCAAATTGACTAGATAGAACCATTGGAGGTCTGTGAAATTTTTACTAAATGAACAATTAAATCTTATCGCCCAAATTTGTTTTGGATTGCAAAGTTTCTGATATTGTGGGGAGGAAATTTCCCAGAATGGGCAAGTCGGGGCTTATTCCGATTCCATCCTAGGTCCTACTATTTCAAAAATTTCGTTCAGGGGCTTCTATCGAGCCCCCTAGAGCCCTCTACAGCACATCACTGCTCAATACTCATCACTCAATCTAAATATAATATCAAAACTACCATTTACTGAAACTGAACACAATTTGGTGCAGCATTTAACTAATAAATTACTCTCTCAGACCTAGAGCAAAACTCACAGTAAATCTAACCAAGTTCATCATTTATACCAAATTCAATTAGTTCACACTTTCAATCTTCTATAAGGTCCAACTCGTGGAATTGTCTGAATGGAATATCTTTGGAAACAAAATTGAACAAGTGAGCGAGTAGTTTGTCCTTCCGTGATTTTATTAGATCATTTGCCCACAATCTCTTCACACAACTTTTCAATAGTCTCAATAATGCACACCAAAGCACATATACCATTTCTTCGTCTTCAACATTCTCAATTAGTTTCTCGAGATAATCGTAAAATCTTTCACAAGTTTGACATATTCAACTAATCCCATACTTCCCGCACCACTTCAAACAGTTTCTTATGCTTCCACTTTTCTGTTTGTTCAACTGATTTTTCATTGAATCTATTAGCTGAAGTAGTAAAGATTCATTCTCATGAAATGGAAAATGTTTCAATGTATTCCAGGCACAATCTATAGTTATCACATCTTTCAGTTAATTTCAATAGATTATCAAACATTAGTTCACAAGTTTGGTGACTCAACGAATCTTTCATCCTTGAACGCAACACTTCCACCAATAATCCACACAATTATTTATGTCTGTCCCATTTGGACTTTTTTTGTATTCAACTGGTACAATTGAATCTATTAATTGGGACAATAAAGATTGGCACTTATCGTATGGGAAATATCTAAATGCGCGCCATGCAAAATCAATCGTTTGCTCGTTTTCGGTTGTCTCAATTAGTTTCCCCAGATAATCAAAACATCCACTGGCAAGTTTGTTGACTGAGTAGAGCAAAATTGTAAGCAAATAAGCCAAACATCAACTACACGTACTGTAACACCGTTCAGCACATATTCACATCACAATCAATATTATACATGCAATCAGAACAGTGTCACTTCTAAGCAGCATTATCATCGCAATGTTCCATAATGTTCCAATCAATCAATCATCGTACACTTACTTTTATGGGGATATCAAACAAACTAATAAAACAAGCCATTTATTAAATAGTACAATTATGAATATTCCAAATAGTGAGATATATTATCGATACATTGAATGTGTGGTCTGTGTGGAGAATGTTGTGGGATGGAGTGGTGTAATGTGGTGATGAGTGGTCAGTGGTCTGAGTCATCAGAGTCGGTTGAGTTGTGGTCAGATTGGTGAGTTGTGGTGTTCCTTCATGAAATAGTCACGTGGGTTGCGATTGTCCTCAATTCCGAGTTTACGCTGTTCGGTCTGGGTTGCTGGCAGACCAAAATGTTGAGTGCGGATGTGTCTGATTATATTGCTCTGATCTGTTGAAGCATAGTCACATCGGTTCCAGGTACATTTGTAAGGTTTGACTTTTTGGTGGATTCGTTGGTGACGATTGAAATGGCCAATGTGGTTAAATGACTTGCCACAGTTGTTGAATTTGCAAATGTACATGGTTGACTTGGGATGGACTGATAGCTGATGAATCAATATTTCAGATCGAAGTGTGGCTACTCGATCATAGTGACAACCATCATAGCCACACTTGAATTGACCTTCAAAGTGATAGTAATGTAGATGATAATACAAACGAGACTGAGACTTGAATGCCTTGGTGCAGTGAGGACATGGCCAGGTGGAGATGTTCGAATGATTGTCCCGGACATGTGGACCTAGTTCACCCCTATAAAACAAATCAATTAAACCAACTCAACACCACCACATCACACTCACAATTTCTTAAACCGTTCCAAACATTCTCGAGCCAAGCATCGATAAGGAGATGAGGTGTTATGGCAGTCTCGCAAGTGATCGTGCAACTCGACTCTGTTCGAAACCTCAGCATTACAGCCATCCTCGGTGCAAATCAACTTGACAACCTTAATCCTGTAATGTCCACCTTCATCTTCATCACCCAACTCTGTCTCACTGTCCGACCAGGTTTCTTCGTCTTCATTTTGTTCGACATCTTCTCCACTCGAGTCGTTTCCATTTTGCTCGTCCATTTCAGTCAAGTCAACTGCCACTGCAGTACTCACTTTCTCGACGATTTCTGTGCGGTCCAACGGAGAAGACTCTCGAATTCGCTTCGACTTGGTCATCCGAGTGGACACTTCGCAGTTTTTCGTTGCTGTGCGTTTTCGCTTGCGAGTTTTAGACTGCTTCGTAGTTGGCGATTCGTTCTGGCCGTCATTGGCTGGCTCCTTTGGCTCGTGATCACCTTTGTCCACTTGTTGGTCATTCGCAGAACCTTGATTCGATCCATTAGACGACTCGTGTAAATATTCGTTTTGGCTGTCATTGAGTTCTTCGCCATCCTCAGGTCCAATGATATTTTCTTCGTCACTTTCCACCTCTTCCTTCACTTCAGTCTTGACTTGAGTCCAAAGTTGAACAGACTGACCGTTATCGGGATCCAATTGCCAAGTCTCATCGATTTCCTCCTTAATTTCTTGCTTCACAATGCAATCGTCAGATACGCGATCACAATCCGAGTCGGTGATGTATTGTCCATCTTCTTCTCCACCTAGACAATGCACAGAAATGCACTAAATTATGTCAACATTCAACAACAACTACAATTGCTTACCTTCAGTCTTGATGTTCGTGTGAATGACTGAACTTGATGTTGGTACGTCCTTGCTGCTGCTGACTGAGGAAGGAATTGGTTCGACAGTAGAGAGATAGTTCACTTGTTCGTTGTCACTAGTCGATGAGATTATATCGTTGACAGTTGAAGGTAGAGGGACATTTGTGTCGAGACTATTAACATGTTCTTCTGCACGAAATTCATTTCCTCCTAGATTGTTCACAGAATCTTCAACTGTAACGTTATCACCAACTTCTGATGAGACCAAATCGCGTGTCTGATTGTGGTTGTTCACTGTGACACCCTCTAGAATGTGACGAATACGATTAGGCAAGTCACTCAAATCGCGTCGATCGTCCCACAAAGCCATCAGATTGTTGATTTGATCGAGAGCAGACTGAGCACACTTCAATTTGTTGACCTCTTCCTTCAACGAACTAAATCGTCGGTCGATTAGTGACTCAACATCACGCTTCAGTTCTGTCTGGTTCGAGTCAATTAGACTTTCGAGTCGATTCACAGATGCCACGAACTCGTTTTCATTTCATTTTGAGGCGAGATGAGACAAATGACGAGTAGAACAAACAGAAAGAAAGGAGAAATGACAGAAATAGGATATACAAATAACTGCTCGGTCTGACAGCGTGCACACTGAGGACGACCACAGCGAAATACACACACAAATGTTTTGACAAAACAGCTACATGCACAATCACGTTCACAAACGACGTTACTTTTATAAGTTATTTAATTTTAAAATTTCACTGTATTATGCAAATACTGCACAGTATCCTGCGATAGTGTCGAGTTTTAAATTGAAGAAATTGAACATAACGTTCATGTGCAAATGCAAAAATTGATCTTCCAAATAAGAAATGGTAATTTCGCTACCAGCGGGAAATGGCCGAGCTGCTTGCAGAAGACAGACATGTTGGTCGTCTGCGGATTCGATACGAGCATTAGCCTTGCAGGAGTGATTGAGGGTTGAAGCGTACAGTGGGTAGAGTTCAGACAAAACTGGCAATGATGAGGATCCTATTTTGTTGAATGGAGAATAGTCAAAAGTGTTGAAACCCGACTGCAAAAATGACGCAACAAAATACCACCAATCAACTTCTTTGGTCTTCATTGCGAAATTACCATTCTTGGCCAATATACTGTCCGACACGGAATTTGCTATATCACCAAGCTAGTTTGTTTTTAACTAATTAGAACCTTCTGAATCGATTGGTAAAGTCAAAAGAGCGAAAAAATTTCCGGAACATTGAGATATCTTATCATTTATGGTCAAAAACTGACGTTTTTGGCACTTTTTGAGGTACTCAAAACTGTACTTTCTATAGCCAAACAGCAGAAACCAATATACCATTTTAAACATTGATTCGCGAACTCTCAGAAACAGAAGAGAGAAATCAAAAAAGTTAATCCAATCAAGAGATATCGATGAAAAAAGATCACTAAGTTTGCCAATAGACACTGGGTGTAAATAGCGCGCGCGCTTAGCAGAGCTGCAATTTGCAGTCTGCAAACATGCAAACACATGTAAATACCATCCGTGTAACAGTCATTGAAAACTTCAAATCTTCCCATCAGACCTTTTCTGGTATCTAAGTTGATGACCAGGACCAAGAATCCACACCCCGAGTTCCATAAATCTCTTGCATAACCTGCCAAATAACCTTGACTAAGTAGTGCATAGGAAGAAATGTCTTAACTTAAGACTTGAGTTATCTTAAGTTTTCTGTGCCAGTGTGGTGGAATGAAGTCTTATCACACCATTGATACTCCTGGTTATATTCCCCATATGGGTTGTTGGTTCTTGTGGTTGTTCCGAGAATCTTCCTGACTCGATAATTGAGGGGATATTAACAACCTAATTGTGAAATTTTCTTAAAACTACAGCTTTTTCTCAGACACCAATTTGAAGTATTTGATTCATCGATTAGGATGATAGAATCCAACAGCCCATTTTAGGATCCATCACGAATCGCCAATTAAGGGATGAGACATTTTGGTTAGAAACAAATTGAAGGATATTGCCTTTGTGGTCTTTGGCACACATTTTCAAATGCAATTCAAACAGAAGTTTTCCATTTTCACCTGATTAATCCACCGTGGCATTAGGAAAAAGGCACGATATAAGGAGAAAAATGACCGCTTTTTCGCTGCGACCAGTGATATTGTTAAAAGCAATTCCTGGTGCATGTGACCAACTAAATAGGATAAAAACTGGACACAAACTAGTGGTGAATCAACTGGTGATTGGTGAAGATATTTATATACTGATGATACAAGATGATTTCGGTCAAATTGAGCGTGGTTCTTAATGTTATGGTATCTTCTTATAATCTGATAATTCTTTGAGTTATTAATTTCTCATTAGTCATAAGAAAAATGATTTCACGACGTAAATTCCGTGACAAATCGATGCCTTCAAAACATAAACATTGGTCTGTCAGCGGACAGCAGCCTGCAGTTTGCTTCACTGCAGTAGGCCATTTCCACAGAAGTGGCTCTACGATAAGAGTGTTTTGGCGCTTGTTTCATGATGTCGTTTATCGCATTTATCTCGATAATGACTTTGAATTTTTGGTTTCTCTCTTCGGTTTCTTAATCTAGAAGTTCTAAGTTTTCAAACGTGTACCAATTATCTACAGTAGAGTTATTACAACTTTGAGTAAATTGAGCCCAAAATACCTCAAAAAGGCCGTTCTTATTGACTTTGAGATAAGAAATCTCAATCTTCCGGAATTTTTTTTGCACTTCTGACTTTACCAATCGATTCAGAAGGTTCTAATTAGTCAAAAACAAACTAGTTTGGAAATATAGCAAAAAAATGTCTCTATTTTGTCGGGTAGTTGCAATTGACGCAGCAAACAAGCCAAAACATTTCTATTAAACATGTATAAATGACATACCGAGTCCTAATTTATATTACTAAATTTGTTGACCAACTACTTTGCTCACTCAAACACTCACCATTTCTATTAAACATGTATAAATGACATACCGAGTCCTAATTTATATTACTAAATTTGTTGACCAACTACTTTGCTCACTCAAACACTCACCATTTCTATTAAACATGTATAAATGACATACCGAGTCCACAATTCAATTACTAAATTTGTTGACCAACTACTTTGCTCACTCAAACACTCACCATTTCTATTAAACATGTATAAATGACATACCGAGTCCACAATTCAATTACTAAATTTGTTGACCAACTACTTTTGCTCACTCAAACACTCACCATTTCTATTAAACATGTATAAATGACATACCGAGTCCTAATTTATATTACAAAATTTGTTGACCAACTACTTTGCTCACTCAAACACTCACCATTTCTATTAAACATGTATAAATGACATACCGAGTCCACAATTCAATTACTAAATTTGTTGACCAACTACTTTGCTCACTCAAACACTCACCATTTCTATTAAACATGTATAAATGACATACCGAGTCCACAATTCAATTACTAAATTTGTTGACCAACTACTTTGCTCACTCAAACACTCACCATTTCTATTAAACATGTATAAATGACATACCGAGTCCTAATTTATATTACTAAATTTGTTGACCAACTACTTTGCTCACTCAAACACTCATTATTTCTATTAAACATGTATAAATGACATACCGAGTCCTAATTTATATTACTAAATTTGTTGACCAACTACTTTGCTCACTCAAACACTCACCATTTCTATTAAACATGTATAAATGACATACCGAGTCCACAATTCAATTACTAAATTTGTTGACCAACTACTTTGCTCACTCAAACACTCACCATTTCTATTAAACATGTATAAATGACATACCGAGTCCTAATTTATATTACTAAATTTGTTGACCAACTACTTTGCTCACTCAAACACTCACCATTTCTATTAAACATGTATAAATGACATACCGAGTCCTAATTTATATTATTTATTTATTAATTATATATTAGTTTATATAATGCAAAAACAAGCACATCGGATAAATGCAAAATTATCAACAAACTTCAATGCACGAAAATATGAAATGAAAGTAGACTAAAAATAGAAATCACAACTTTTTCTCCACAACGCGTTCAAACAGCCCAAATGCAATCTCTGGTAAAGCTTGTTTGAGTGTCTTCCATCCATCCGTTTGGATGACTTGTTTAGCGTTCTCACAGATAAAGTCGAAACAGTTTCGTTTGAAAAAGTTGGCCTCATTTGTATCGGCTAAGGCGAACTTGTCCACCACTGATTCGATGTCGATTGAAGAGATGAGAGACTTTTCACAAATCACTTTCAAATGATACAACTGATACTGCAAAAAATAGACGAATTAAATGTAAATTCAATAACCTAAATGAGAAGCTACCTTTTGAGAAGCTTCCAATAAATGATGGGCAAATTCAGTCCAATTCGAGCCAACTTGTCCCGTGTAAATGTATCGAAGCAACACTTTGCAGGCTTCAATTGGCATGTTATCCACTTGCACGCGAGTTTGATGTGACTTGAACAAATCTGCAAACACCTTCGAACGAGTACAGAGAATGTTGCGATGTACTGAAAGCTCCTCATCACCGACAACCAAAAATGCATCACTCAATTTGCCGCTATTAAGTAGAGATTCAATGTTCGCTTCATACGAGTTCTCGTCTATGTTCAGAGTAGAAAAATCTTCATCAACATTAAGCTCTGATGTGAATACAATCGTAT
Source organism: Rhizoglyphus robini (assembly GCA_023373905.1). NCBI lineage: Eukaryota > Metazoa > Arthropoda > Arachnida > Sarcoptiformes > Acaridae > Rhizoglyphus > Rhizoglyphus robini. Next base: position 29,019 of record JAKIJQ010000512.1, on the reverse strand, counting down.
CCTGGTTTTAAAACATTAAAAAATATCTATAAAATCATTTATTATACATTACAAAGAACAAATACCTCTGTCATGGCACATTTCCATGATTTTGTTATATCATTTTCGAGTGATTTCACTGGCTATTTAAAAAAAACATTACATTTATTTAGTAAATCATTATATCTCCTATATATTTACCTTTTCTTTAAGAATGTCCTTTTCATCGGCCATTTTCACAACCAAATCCTCCATCAAGTCAGGCTTGGTACGCAACACTTTCCATCCCTCAGTTTGTTTGACATGTTTCACATTCTTCGAGATGTACATTAAACAAGCTTCTTTCAAATCACTAGCCTGATGCATGTCTGAAATTATAAGAATGTTTGAAACCGTGCTCAATGTCAAATTGTCCATTAAATAATTTTCACATGATTTTCGTAATATATTGAGTTGATACTGAGAAATGATTGAATATAAGCTAAAGTGAATTTGTGATAATATGAACATACCTTGTCAGCGGCAACAAACAACTCAGAGACATCAGACAAATCACTCATATTGGGAATTTGTCCGGTGTAGATGAAATCGAGCATCAGCTCAAACACCTCAACCTCAACATCAGTAATCTCCACACGATTGGTATTCTTCTCCACAAAATTGTGCTCAAACATTGCCCCAAACACATCCGAACGAGCAGTGAGAATATTCTTATGTACAGACAGAGATTTTCCGCCAATCAGAAAGACAGCGTCACTAAATTTTCCACTTTTGAGGAGTGATCGAAAGTCATCCACAATTGGATTGGCTGGAATTGTCAAACTCTTCTTGAGACAATTGTCGTAGACCTAAAAATAATTTTAAAATTTAATTAATTTAGTTTCATGTAAAATATTGTAGAATATTATTACCTCACAGTAAATAGTGAGCTTGTCATTGATGAGAAAGCCATTAGCAGGGTCAAGCAAATAATCACGTTTGACCGCGTAATCACCAATTTTCTGATTAGAGTAAGGAAAGCAAATTCGAGTATAATAATCACTAATCTTAATACTCTGATGTTCTGATGTAAAAAAAACAATAAAATCATTGAAAACTAAAAATACCAACGCTACTTACCTTGTGAAAAATACACGACCTTTTGTGCCTAAAATTGCCATTTTATAACTGAAATTAGGACAATTATAAGGTTCGACGAGCAAATACTGACGATCAAATTGGGAAATGGAACAAAGGTGCAAATTAAAGTAAAAACGCCCAACAAACTGATATTTGTTAGGAGAACATTCAAGTATAAATCTGACTTTATTAGCTTCAGGAAAAGAAAATTTCGGAGATTTGTAGCGACTAAATGTTGACAAATTCTCAATTTCCCAGGTGATTTGGCCGAGCCACAAGGAGACGACATCTTCAAGGAGATTCGACAATGGATGGGTTCGAGGATAAGATTGCAAATAGACACAAAAGCAAAGACAGGTAGTGAAAGACACAAGTGCGACGCAATTTGGAGGGAAAGAGACAACAAAGAACAGTGGCGCTTTGAGCGCTCAACGCCCACCAATTGTGGGTTTCTCAACCCCCAAAATGACCACAAACTCATTTACCGTTGGCATAACAACGTTTATTAACAACCAAATCCAAAATCTAGTGTTGCTTCTACACTGAAAATAAATTTTCTGAATACATTGATTGCGAGAGAGGTGCGTTTTGGTGTTTTTGGTATCATTTTATACAAAGGTCTATTTCTGGTCATAATTCTCGGCGAATCTGTCAAACCCAAAATCCCCCGCCCAATTCGCGTTATTCTATCGCTTTTAGACGTACCAGTACCCGAAAATCGATCATTTTTACCTATTCATTTTTTCACTATTCCGGCCCTTTTGGCCATCTGAACGTATGTATTTTCATTTGCCTAACCTATATAACCTAATTTTGTATTTTGTCCACAAATCCATGCTGTAAATGCTTCTTCTTTCAAATCGCCTGATTTGTTCTCCTTGGATTCACTCTTCTTCAGTCAGTTGTCAGTCGTTTCGCTAATGAAGTGCTCAAAATTGGGATGATCTGTACTGATCCACAAGAGAATCTCACTAATCAAGCATTGGGCACTGAGGTGGGTGCTGGTGATTTGGACGTGAGTTTGACTAATTTGGAGGTGAAAATCGAAGATGAAATTAATCCAGACTCGACTGATGTCCGACTACTGTCTCCAGTAGCGGACATTGATGACCACAGTCGTCTCAATCAACCGTTGTCGTCATCTCATTCAATCAATCAAGGCTCAACTGATTTGGTTGCGTCTTCACCTGGTGGGAAAAACTGACTTAAAACATGATTATCATTGATACTGAAAAGTCATCCGATCAAATGTGATTATAAGCGGATGAATGAGTTTATCAATGAAAAACTTAATCCACTTTTCAGCCTACTTAAAATTAAGTAAAATTCAGTCCCGAAATTCAGCACGTTGGCTGTATTCAAGGTTATATACATCTGACAGCCTACAACCGATAATTAGTCAAAACAGTTAGTTATTTAAAAATACAATTTATATACTAAAGATGCAAGTAAAGATTAAAAAATAATACTACAAATTATCCAACAATATATCTTCTTAGGTTCGAGTATGGGTTTGAAATTATTGCCATCGGTTCATAGTCAAAGTATTTCAGCTATTTCGGCATCCTTATTCGAAAACCTTGCTCTTGTAGTGGATTTCCGGCCATTTGGTGCACGGTTGAAGTGGCCGTTTAGCCAGATCGTACAGAATCTGTATACAGCGGCCAATCCATCGGTACTCTGAAACAACGATCGTTCCTTCTGAAATTTCTCGAGCTTCCAGGATTAACCTAAAAACAATGATCACAATATTCATCAATGCAATCGTTAGATGTACATTACCGTAGTGGTACATTTTCGTGGTCAAAGTACCTTTGATGTAAGTCCACAACGGCAAGCAGGCACTCAGGACATGTCTGGTTAACTAAAGTTACTTGGGAAGTGGTTCCCTGATGTAATAGTGGCGAAGTCCTCATTCGATTATTTGTTATAACTTTTCTATAATTAAAATATCCGATAAAATATTTATATTTTAATAATAATAACAAATATTATCGATTAACATACCATAGCATATCACATAGCATAGTTATGAACAAGTGCAACAGAAATGATTTGTAGATTTTTGATGTTTATGTTGACAATTAGTTCGACGACGGTAAAACCAGACGGGCAACGCAACAATCAGTTGTGGGAGTAGTTAGTAAATCACAAGGTTCAGAAAGCAGATCAATTAGTGACCATTTGCAATGGTCCCCAACCATCAACTTTTTCTGTTTTTGAATGATGAGCTTAACGATTCCCGCACTTGTCACTCCTGTACTTGAACAAAAAATGAAAACAAGTGATCCAACTGTCATCGAGTACCATCAAGAAAGTCATGTGCAAGAAACTTAACATTCCAACCATCTCACTGTTTGGTGAAGGGCTGTGGAAAGGCATTCAATCACGAGTGGGTGTTGTTGACGCGATTGTGTTCTACTGACTAATGTTGTTGTTGTCCTTACAGACGCACTCTTCATCCAAACACATCGAGAAGCATCACCCGAATCACGACGACGACGACGACTGGCCCTGTGCCAAATGTACTCAAATGTTCAACGATTATTCTCTCTTGTCCGATCACTATTTCCGTGAGCACCTCCATCAGTATCAATGTACATTTGCCGATTGTGGCTTCACGAGCAAAAACTAGAAGACAAGTCAATCAACATACGCTGAACACCATACTTCCTTGGATCTAGTGGACCAGTTATGTATAAAGTCAATAGTATTGTAATTCACTATTCACTCAATACTATATCAATAAATCAATTACTACAGAATCTACTAGGAATACAATTGTTTGAAGTTCTTGGAACAATCTAAAGATTTTGTTAGTATTGCCTTTAAAAGTAGTATGTCTTCGGAATTTTTAAAGTCATTTTAAGAAACTATTCCCCCAACATATTACAATTATCCGTTAGTTGTCAAGGTAAATATATATTTGCTTTTGTCATACCACCACTAAATTCTCATATTCCTACAGATCATGAAGTTACCGATTTGGTCGATTACATAAATTCGTTGAACTCACTCAAATCGACTGACTCATTTACAATTTGATATTGCCATTAGTGAAGACTCACTGAAGAGTATGCCCAAATATTGTGCATTCTCTCTGTCAACGCTCAATTTCATTGAAACACTTGAGCATTTTCACTTTGGTATGCACATTTCTGTCTGTAATTTTTCATCTTTTTAATATAATCAAATTTTATGAGTTTTTAATTAGAACGACTCTGCTAACGACATTATTTTGTAAGTACAAATGGCTTGAATGGACCCCAACTGTGATTGGAGATATCGGCAAACTGACCAACTTGACCCATCTTGATCTATGTCACCTCAAAATCAAAGACATCTCCGAGTTGGTACAAGCATCGACTCACTCCACTGTCCACTCCTGTGTTGACTTGCGAACTCAGTCTCGGATTTGCCTCTCCCCGATCGATGTTGACCAATTTATGTGAGTCTGTACTGCCATCTTTCCCAATTTGGTCGAGCTGAATGTTACTATTCTGGATTTTTAATTTACACAAGAAGACTTTGAGAAGCAGTTGTATCGGTTTCCAAAACTACGTTCACCTGGACAATGTTTCTTCTTTGAGCTCTCTTGTTTATGTTACTTGAATATGTTCTCAATTAATCTATTATACCTTTTTTATTTGACACAAACCAACTCAATCTGTACTGTCAAGGCATACTTTCTTTACTCAACACTTTATCATTAAAATTACTTTCGATGAAAGCCTGTTTTGAGTTTGTTTTGAAAGGAGCTTGGAGTCCGGAGAGTTTGATTTGACTTTGAATTATGTGCAATGTACGAATGTCTTTATTAGCGAATACGAGTACAATCAAAAGTATATAAAAAAGATACATTAATGATATCAAAATTTTATGGAGAAAAGAAAGAATCAAAAAAGATTATGCAGATTAAGAGAAATAATGTTAGCAGAACAGATTTAGTACTCTAGGTAGTATTTTTGTTTCAACTGCTTCCACTGCTCCAATCGAGCCAAAAATCGTTCATACAACTCTTCGTCCTGTCGCTTGAAGCATTTCATATGATGTTCTGTGAATGTAGCTTCTTCCAAATGAATATTTCGTAACTCGTTGAATTGTTCAACAAATTGAACACTTTCTGTTCCATAAAGAAAATCAGTGGCCGAGAAGATTCGTTCGTAACAGGTCCACCACTTGTCAAATTGGCCAACATTAAAATAGGAGGACGCCATATAGAGCTGACCAGTTGAATCGAGATGAAGCAGTGTTTCAAGTTTTTCGATGATCGATTTTAAATATCGCCAAGTGTGATTATCGTCAGTCATCATTGACTTGCTTATTTCAGGAAACATCTGTATATACGAACGTACCAATTGATCAATCTGGACGTAGCGTCGTTTCATTTCGGCATTGGTCATCTCGAGTGGACAGGCGGTGCAACGGAAAATTTCCGATTCGGAGCCAATTTCAGAGGCGCGTTCCATCAAATTGCTACATTTGCTGCAGCTCAGTCGGAAATAAGGATACTGTTTGGAGATTCCAAATGGTATATTGCGAATCAGATATGCACATTCGGCACAGTTGCAATGGAAGCGATAGCGAGTCCACAGTATTTCACGAGTATTCCATATTTTAACATATTGGCAACCACGATAAACCTCCTTCCGATAAGGAATGGTAATTTCAGTTCCAGCGGAAATTGGTCGAGCTGCTTGTACATAGCTAACAGACTGGCTTTTTGCTGATTCGAGTCGAGCATTAGCCTTGCAGGAGTGATTAAGGACTGAGGCGTACATTGGGTAGAGATCCAACAAAACTTGCGGTGGTCGAACTTCTTTGACTTCTTTCTTTTTGTCCAATGGAGGATAGAGGAAATTATTGAAAAATATTTGATGGAGTTGACGCAGTAAAATACCACCAATCAACTTTTCCTCTTCTTTGCGGTCCATTGGGAAGTTGCTATTCTTGGCCAATTGAAGCAGCAAACAAGCCAAAATTGAAGATTTCAACATTTCTTGGTACGAAATGTTCAGGCCCTCCAACGGTCCATCCGTATGATGAACTAATTGGTACACATGAGAGTAGTGACCTTCTGGTTGTTCTGAAAGGTGATTTGCATTCACAGGAGAAGAATCCACAACCGAACGAATCTGACCCATGCCAGCACGGTACAGCATACGAAGTGACATTCGGAGAGATCCAGACAAATGAACCAACAAATCGTGTTGGCCACATTCGTAACGATGATATGCATTGACCGATTCAGTACGACATTCTTCGGAACAGTACACAACACTCGAACAACTGGTGCAAGGGACTGGACGAATTGGAGTTGCTTCAATGTGATCACGACAACAGTGAAGACAATATTTGAGGACATCAACCTTCGAGTCCAAAAGAGAGACATATGGTTGAGAAACGGCAAGAATATCGCCAAATTTAATATCCTCCTGTGCAACCAAATGACGACCTTTAAAAATTGACAAAGAAATAATAAATCCAACAGAACAGAATAAAAACAAATCTCACCTTTCACCTCATCATACTGCACAGCCACTTTGGTACTGAACGAAGACATTTTCTCGTTTGAGTGGAACAGACCTTTGTTTGTGAGTTTCTCTATTAGGGAAATATCGCACGACTTTGGCTTCGATTCATCCTTCTTATGATCATCCAAACTAATTCGACCGAATAGTTCAATCCAACGCTTAGTATCACTTTCGTCATTCTTTGGTTTCTGCATAAAGTTCAAAAATTCCTTGGCTTCCGAAGCACGTCCCAGGCGAATGAGACAATCACATTTGCGCAGTTGTAATTTGGTGACCGATTTAAATTCACCATAACCAAGAGCCAAGGCATCGTCGATGTCCTTCAACGCATTTTCGTGTTGTCCAAGTTGAAAGTATGCAGCAGAACGATTTCCAAATGCCAATGCCAGTTCGGAGGTAGTCTCGTTATCCGCAGTTTGAGGAGCAAAGCAAATGGCTCTACTGTAAAGTTGAATAGCGCTTTCAGATTTGTGCTCACGAAAGTGATCATTTCCTTTCTCCCGGAACTTGCCAGCAGTAGTAGAGCACTTTAAACCGGTCAGATTGACCAAAAATTTACTCACAAACAAACCAAGCCAACGTTTTACTTCTTTTTGGACAAGACAAAACTGGACACGGTCCGCATTTGTGGTCAAGGCAGAGAATTGTGATTTAAAGTTTTGAGTTTTGAGTGTCGAAATGGTTTGCGGTAGAGTTTCCTCAATCCAAGCGTTCGCCATTTTGAAGTCGGGATAGGACGGTGATGGAAAGGCAAAATTGGCTTTGGAGCACAACCAACCCAAGGCAAAACGAAAGCTTTTGTGCCTGCTCGACTACAACACACAACACTGGTGCGGCGCAATTTGGAGGGAAAGTGGCAAACAAAAGAACAGTGGCGTTTTGAGCGCTCAACGCACAATCGTGGGCTTCTCAACCCCCCAAATAATCAAATTGACCACAAAACTCACATAACGTCATTTATTAATAACCCCAAATAAATCAAATCAACTTGAAAATAAATTTTCTGAATACATTGATTGAGAAGTGCGTTCTGCTGTGGCATTTTCTTTCACTCGAGTTTTGGTGCACGCTGCCTTGCGCTATTTGTTGACATTTCTTAGCCAAACTTTTTCTGTTCACCTCGAATCTAATGGTAAGTTTGTGATTAAATCACTAGCATTAATTATGTTTATTAATAATATTCAACAATATATGACCAATATACAGGCAAACAACATGGATTTACGTGCTATCAAATCGCTTCGTCCGCTTTGCGGTGTCAACTTGACCCAACCCGAAATATCCTGTCCCGAATCACAAGACTTCCTCAGCACATTGCCCACCGAAATGTTTCGAGCTATTTTGGAGCGAGTGCAAACACTCGAATTGATTCCTCTCAGATTGGTGTCCAACAGGTGGAAGGTGGTGATCGAGTCTATTTGTTCGGACAAGAAGTGCGTGGTGGTCATGCATCATTGGGACAAGTACTATCTTTCGGAATTAATGAAACAATTCAATTTCAAAGAATTGAGTAAGGATTCTGTCGTTTTTAAAATGAAATATACAATTAGTAATCAACACAATGAAATTCACTTATCTGGCCATTTTTGCACTCTTCTCTCGAAACTATTTCCCCTTCTTGAGAAATTCTACATCCTTAATTACATCACTTACTCCTCCGGTGAATTCAGCTCAATGCTCCGCCAGTGGTCAGCAAGCTTGATATCGCTCTGTGTTCGTTTGTACAATTCTGGAAATGTCAACAATCTTTGTACTCAAATCAACCAACTGACCAATCTCAAACAACTCAATTTGGACACACCTTCAGTTTCAGCCAATCAATTGGCACCAACTTTGGCTCGACTCGAGCATTTTTCTGGCTCGGGTCATGAATCTCTTGACAAAATCGCGCCATATTTTGGAGCAAGCATCTCTAGTTATGGATCCATTTACCGACATGTGTCTCTTAGAGAGCTGACCAGCTGGCTGCATCAATCTGCTCAAACTGTTTCGAATCTTGTACGCTTTGCCTTCTATACAGATGATCCAGAAATGTTTACATTCATTTGCAGACACTTTTCATCACTGAAAATGTTGCGCATTTGTATGAGAAGCGGTTTAAAGGTAAATTTTGTGTTTCTATTTATATTAGCAATTACTAATCAATATTAATTGTTTATTATTATTCCTAGCTCACCACCGGCATCATTGAACACCTGACTCGTCTGATTCATTTGACTGATTTACAAATCGACAATCTCACAATCGACTCGGCGCTCCTTGATGTCACTAATCCACCTAAGCCACTGCGCAACATTCGATTCTTAACTTTAATGGATTTATACATTGACGGTGATGGGCGTTTTTTCGATTTAGATTTGCCTGAAAATGTCTTTCGCCTCTGTCGATTTCTGTCCATCATTTTTCCCAATGTGGAAAGACTGATCATTGAAGATGTTATTTACTATCCATAGTTTGGACATTTACTCGCATCTCATGTGAACCTTTTCGCCAATTTGCGTTCGCACAATTTCAATTTGAACGATTCGATTGACCATTCGGTGGACTTAGACAAATAGTATACAAGATTTATTGTAACAATAATATGATCACTTCTGGGATATATCTCCAGTGAGCCCTTGATTAATGACACAAATATAATTTCGAGCATTGTATTATGAATAAATCTTTTTTGTTCCTGAATTTTATTCTTCTTTTTTGTCAATTAAAAGAGTATTTACAATAATACAAAAGAAAATGTCAATAATTAATAGGTTATCGAGTAAAAAGAGAAAATCGAAAAGATTATGCATATTAAGTGAAATAAAAGACAAATTGAATTATAATTCTAAACTATATATAGTAATGTGGGTAGTATTTAAGTTTCAGCTGTTTCCACTGTCCCATTCGAGCAAAAAAGCGTTGATACATCTCTTTGTTCTGTAGTTCAAAGTTTTGAAACTTTTGCCAAGTAAACTTTTTGAATATAAAGCTTTGGTAGATATCAAGTGACTCCATAATGTACACACTTTCCACTTCAAAAATACGATCTTGAAACGATAGAAAGTCTTCTGTGTAGGTCCACCAATAATCCATTTCACCACTGTCCAAATATTTCAGTCCAATCGTGCACAGAAGGCCTGCGAGCAATGTTGAATCGCGATGAAGCCAGGCAGCAAGTTTTTCAGTGAAATACTTAAACGTCCCAATTAAAGTCTCCCTGGATGGACATATTTTCATAAATACTTGAGCATCACAAAGCGATTTTCGAGTCGAACCAATCTCACGATAGCGTTCCTTCATCTCAGAATTGTTCATAGTCAGTGGACAGTTGGTGCAACTGAACACTTCTGACTCGGATTTATGCGCCAAAGAAGGGAGTTCCATCAAGCCATGGCCACAATCACTGCATTTGAGAGCTAAATATTCAGCATCCAAAAGTCCAAATGGTGTATTGTGAACATAATATGCAAACAGAGCACAGAAACATTTGTCGAAATATCGGTTCTTAAAAAGTTGAGCCATTTTCGAAACTTGGTTATTTTCCTTATTTGAAAGCTCAGCAGGTTCTTTGTCTCGCAAATAAGAAATTGTAATTTCGGTTCCAGCAGAAATTGATCGAGCTGCTTGAAGAAGTCAAACGTGTTGGTTGTTTGGTGATGGTGATTCGAGTCGAGCATTTTCTCTACATGAGTGATTGAGGGTAGATGCGAGTGCTGGGTAGAGATCCAATAGAAATTTCGATTCATTTTCTTTGTTCAAATGAGTAGAATAGTCGAAAGTGTTGAAACGCAATTGCAAGAGATGACGCAACAGAATACCACCAATAAACTGCCAATCATCTTTTTCTCTGAGTTTTGAGTCCGTTTGGAAAGAGCTAAACTTGACCACTTGAAGCAACAAACAAGCCATCATTGACGATTTCAACATTTCATCATATGGTATTCAGATCCTTCAAAGGTCCAGTAGAGTGATGAACCAATTGGTACACATGAGAATAGTGACCTTCTGCTTGTTCGGAAAGGCGGTTTGCATCCTTGGAAGCAGAATTCACAACCGAACGAATCTGATCCATGCCAGCACTGTACAGCATACGAAGGGACATTCGAGCAAACTTGGGCAATTGAACCAACAAATCGTGTTGACCACATTCGTAACGATGATACGATTTAGCCGATTCAGTACGACATTCTTCGGAACAGTACACAACACTCGAACAGAAAGTGCATGGAATTGGACGAATTGATTTCGGACAAATATCACGGCAACAGTGATGACAAAATTTGAGGAAATCATTCTTCGAGTCCAAAAGGGTGGCATATGGTCGAGAAACTGCAAGAATATCGCCAAATTCAATGTCCTCCTGAGCAACCAAATGACGACCTAAAAGAATCGAGAATAAGAATTAAACAAACAGAACAGAAACAAAACAGAATCTCACCTTTCACCTCATCATATTCCACAGCCACTTTGGTACTGAATGAAGACATTTCCTCGTTTGACTTGAACAGTCCTTTGTTTGTGAGTTTAGAGATTAGGAAAATATCACGCGACTTTGGATTCGATTCTTTCATCTCCTTCTTCTTGTCAACATACAAACGAGTACGAGCGAACAGTGCATTCCAATGTTTAGTGTCTTCCTTGTCATTCGTTGGTTTCTGTATAGTGTTCAGAAATTGCTTGGCTTCCGAGACACGTCCCAGTCCAATGAGACAGTTACATTTAAATAGCTGGAATCTTATGACCGACTTGAATTGACCATTACCAAAAGCCAGCGCATTGTTGATATCTTTCAATGCATTGTCGTATTGGCCAAGTTGAAGGTAAGCAGCACAACGACTTGCATGTGCAAATGGTAGTTCGGAGGCAATCTTGTCAACTCTAATGCTAGTTTGAGGTGCAAAGCAAATGGCTCTACTGTAAAGTTGAATAGCGCTTTCGAGATTGTTCACACGAAAGTGACCATTTGCCTGCATTCGAAACATGTTAGCAGTATCAGAGCACTTCCGAAGGTTCCGTGTGATAAATTTACGCACAAACAAACCAGCCCAATGTTGAACTTCTAATTGGACAAGACAAATCTGGACACGGCCAGCATTGGACGACAAGACTGAGAATTGTGACTTGAAGTCTTGTTGAGTTGTGAGTGTGGACATGACTCGAGGCAGAGTTGAGTCGATCCAAGCGTCAGCCATTTTGGATTCGGCAAACAAAAAATAGAGAAACTTGAGGACAGAAAAACAAACAAACTGACGGTCACCGAAGGCACAAAAAACGAAGCCTCTTCGTGTGCGGTGAGGGACAAGACAATTAAGTGCCTCTCTACCCACAAAAATAATCACCAGACTCATCGACATTCACTTATAACACAAAATATATGAACAACCTAAAATGTCAAATCAGATGCGCCGTTACACTTTCTGAATAACAATAACAACATGAACGTAAATCACCAAGACCGAGATGTTGAAATAGAGCAAACAAACAAAACAAACCGATTTGCATAGTGGCACGTATTCATCCTTTATGAATGGACATATGATAGTAATGCAGGACAAAATAAGAGATTTTAATAATAGCTTCGTAAAAAGATTACTGCAATTTAGATTGTACAAAAGTAGTCAGACTAAATCTATTAGTTAAAGAATAAATTGGAAACTTTTGTAGATACGCTATAAAGTTTGAAGAACTCGCAATAATAGTAGCAGCACACGCCCAGCACCGTCCAAGCAGTCAAAATGATGTATCCTGGACAGAACGTGATGGTGGGCTTTTGATTTTCATTCCAATCTGACTGAAACGATAGTAGAATGATGTGAGTGAACACAAAGAAGATGCACTCCCACAAAAAGCGGAAAAAGTTATTCTGCTCCACAAAGAAAGCAACATTGCCCAGTTTGGTCTTCACCACCTGTTTGCATGGTTCGGTGTAGATGGCGGAACGGAAGTCATCGACATCCTTCCAGGTGCCGTCTAAATTGTGATGATTGTAAAAGGGACAGATTGGCGTGAGGGGTGAGGGTGGTCGACAGCAGGTGAAGGGCAGTGAACCGATTGGGAGGATTCTCTTGCCGTAGTCTGTTGGTCAAAGTTGGTAAATGTGAATTAGATGTAATTACTGCTAATTCAGATTTACCTTTTAAAAAAGAGGAATACACTCCTTCATCGGAAGTAACATTCTTAGCGTGAGCGCCTCTGTGAGCATCGATGAAATAATAAATAATAATAAATCACTCATCCATGCAAACGTCGCAGATGAATATCTATCCCAAATTCAAAGCTGGAATTCAAAAAACTATTTTCATTAATGTACAGAGGCTGTAATATAATATTAAAATGTGCTAGGCTGTCATCAGAGAAAGTGAATAAGTACACAAATTGACGTAAAAATTAATTACGTCACAATTAATATTCTCGTTTGCATTTCTTGAGACTTACCTAGTTTACCATAATCAGATTTGGTGCTTGGTACATTAGTCGATTTCTGTTTCACATCTAATTTGAATACACCAAGATGAACCAAAGTGAAAATACTACCAATGCCTTGACCAGAAATAATTCTGTATAAACTTCATAAAATGAAGGCAAACATTTCGTGACAGAAATGATATCATAAATTCATAATGGTAAATTATTCCTGTAACGTTATAAAGACAAAATTATAAGTTTAAATTAAAGTTTAAAGTGAAATGCATCATTTAGCTCACCGTGTTAAACATAAAGTGTAAATCAAAATAATCCAAAAAGAAGACAAAAACAAGAAGAAGAATCGAGCCCAGAAGAGGTCTCGTCATCTCAACCGTACTGCCACTGATTCGTCGCCACCGAATACTCTCGATGTCTCGATGGCCGATTCGGGTGATGGACCATTTTCTCGACTTCCCAACGAACTGGTTGAATCAATTTTGGTACGATTGGACATGAAGGAGTTGATTTATCTGCAGGTGGTTTGCAAGAAGTGGCAGTCGGTGATCTGCTTGATCGGGAACACCATGAAATCGTTGTTTGTCTATGATTATGACAGTGGTTTTATGCAAGGGCACGGACTGATCCATTTGAGCGCTTTCACGAAAATTCATTCGTCGAAAATTGCATTAAACTCAAAGTTAGTTCTACCTTCGCATTCCCAACTTGGCAAACACTTTCCAAACATTGAATCTATCTTTATGAATGTGAAATTTTTGAATTTTATTTTCACTATTTTGCCTTCGTTTCCTCTAAATCAACTAACCACTTTGTCAATTTGGAACTCTAATTTTCCTTCCTTTTTTGATTTCCATGAAAATTATTTCCGTCGTTATGTCGAAAAACTACTGACGCTCATCAATTCGTGTGTCTCACTCAAAAGACTTGACTTTCTGGCTGAAATCTATTCTCAAATATCAATTCTTGCGCCAACATTTGCTCGATTGCAACAATTTTCATATTTAGGTTCTGTTTCTACCTTTGTTCGCGACTTTGGTCCCAATTGCTTGCGATTTTCTCTTGTGAGATATGGCGAGAATGTCAACTTTGGTGAATGGCATATCATCAACGGTCAATGGCTTACCAGTGTCACTCATCTCGAGCTAATTAATGTTGATGAGCTCACATCAGCAAACACGCTGTCTCATTGCAAGTGTTGCGTCTTGAATCATATCCGGGTTTGATTCGAATTGTAAGTTGCACTTTTATGTTTGTTTAATAACAGAAATTAATATTTTTCTTTTTTAGATTAAAGCTCGAATGACTCCTCAAATGGTTGATCATCTTGCCAGACTGAAACACTTGACCGAATTTGACCTGAACCGAATCTATTTTGAGTTGTCTCAGCTGGACGAGGCTCGTCGCAATTTGAGATTGGCTCAACTTGTCCCACTGCAAACATGTACTCTCTCGATCAACGGTCTAATCTATTCGACTGATTTCGAATTGGACAAGACGGAAAATGATCTATTTGCATCTATACTCTCGACCATTTTGCCCAACGTCCACCACTTGAACATTACTATTGATAATCGTGACTCTGGCATTCCGTCTCGCGATCGCAATCTACATAATCTTCAAGGTGTCGAGTCTTATTTGGATCGTTTCACTAAACTGCAAACACATACTTTCAAAACAATTGTGGATTCTTAAATCATTTTAATATGATATCATTGAATTATTACAACAATCAATTTAATATCCTTTGTAAACACATATTAGATAAGTTCACAACATTTGTCACACATTAACACTTGATCACTTGTTATCTTTAATATTTGTCATTAAAATTTACTAAACGTAATGCGTGTTTTGTGTTAAATTCTGATTGAGTTGGGAAAGCGAAATTAGTCGATCCATTTGCGATTATTTTGTGAAAGCGGCGATTGAGTTCACTCACTTTTACTCAGCTTTGTGTTAAAGTCTGCTTTGGAATATTGAAATTATCGATTGAGATTGTAGAACTGTTAAATTCGAAGAAATGGATTCGTCTGTAGAGAGCATCATCATTGAAAAGTTATGTTTGAAAAAAAAATTGATCAATATAATGCAATATATTAAGCAGTAATAAATATTATCAACGGATAATCAGATTTGTTCAACCAAGAAAAGACTTTATGACTTAATCCTCTAGATTATCATGTCCACTGGACACAATGTCCAATTTGCCATCTTAGTTACCCAAACGCATAATCGGATCATTCGAATTGAACGAACGAAATTGGTAAATAAATTCAAATGGGGCACGAGCAAATTGCCAAACTTTGATCGAGGACCCACACAATCGAATTCGACATTCAATTGCTTCACATTAGGAATAATGGCGGACAGAACACGGGCAAAGTGAGGGACATCTGAAATTTCAGGAAAATCGATCATCCAAGAGGGATCTTCATCAATGGAATACCAAAAATCCACCAAAGAAAATATTCGAATGTTGTTGAGTGCCACAAGATAGGCGATATCAAAGAAGATCAAGTCAATTTCAATGAACTCAATTCGCAACTCAGTCAAATGAGTTAATCGGCCGAATGAGCCATCGTTTCGGCGAGCTGAATAAACAGTTAATTAATTCAAAGTGTTTCAAGAAGAAAAGAAGAAAAGTTCGAGTACGCACGTTCGTTCGAATTGCTCGTGTTCAAATGTCACTTGTTTTGTTGTGTAAAGTCGATTCAAAATAACCAAACGTCATTATTACTTTACTATTTGTTTCTAAAATGCTACTCGGACCTCAACTTGTGAAGCGTTCTCGATGTGACTTTTCTCGTATTGCACCCGTGCATCGTTACTATGGCCGCTTTAAATGTGACACCTGTGCCCGTACCTGGCAATCGACCAGTGCCTGGCTCAACTATCGACAGCGCTGTCCACAGTGTCACGTGATGGTGCAACCGTGTGAATTGGTATGTTTTAGGCTAAAATTTAGCATTCCGATTTAACTTTTATCTTCTTTTTCTTATAATTTACAGAGACTGAACAAAGCGGACACCATCGGACCGGCTCCAGCTGACCATTCACTGGACGCGTGTGAACGCTGCCTCGGGTTCGGTTTCCCCTGTCGTGAATTGCGATTGAATGATACTTCTATTCAGAAATCGAAGCCTCGAGTTGAGAATACTAACGACAACAACAACCAACCAGAATCGCACAATACCAAGAAGACCTTGTTCTATTCTGTCATTGGTTCGTTGAGTCTCATGATTACCGCCTCGGTCTATTTTGGCTTAATTACCAATTCTTAATTATACTGATTTTTGTTTAATTATTATTAATAAAATGTCTTTACCTTGTCAATTGTACATAGTTTTTTTTAATAATTATAAACAAAATAAATAAGCTCTTTTTGATTGCAATATGATTCGATTCAAAAGCTGCAGTCGGTTGACTCGTTCTTTTGGTTCAAACAAAGAATCTGATCTGAAGTAAAAGTTTATTTTTATAATAAGAAAGAAAATATATTAATGTGATATAAAAGATTATATAGAGAAAAGAGAGAATCAAAAAAGTTTTGCGCATTACGTAGAAACAAGATAATTAGCCAAGTCAATAAGGAGGTTGTATTTAAGTTTGAGCTGCTTCCACTGAATGATTCGAGTCAAATAACGTTGATACAACTCACTGTCCTGTTGTACAAACAGTTTGATCATTGTCAGATCGGACATGTCAACTGGTCCCACTCTTGGCACCAGATTGAAGGCTTCAATCAGTTCAACACTTTCCACCCCAAAAGTGCGTTCATAGATTGAGAGAGCGTGCTCGTTACAGTGCCACCACTTGTCCAGTCGACCAATGTTGAGATAGCTCGTGCCAAGAATGCCTCGAAGATTGTAAAGTATTTCTGAATCGCGATGAAGTAGTGCTTCGATTTGTTCATAGATCTTGAGCAGTTTCGAAAGTGCATTTTGGTTCGATTGGTAGAGTTGGAGAAACTCAATTTGTAAATGACCATACGAAAGATAGCGTCGTTTCAGCTCAGCATTGGTCATGGTCAGTCGACAGGCGGTGCAACGGAACACTTCTGACTTGGATCGATGCTTGGAGGAGTGTTCCATCAAGTGGCCACAGTCACTACAGCCCAGGCCTAAATAGCCACCAGGGTGACCGAATGGTGTATTGCGAGCACGGTACGTACAGCGGTCACACAAACATTTGACCAGATATCGGTCATTAAAAAATATAGGGATTTTCGTAACACTGTTAGCCGCATCTTTCAAGTAAAGAATGGTAATTTCGCTTCCAGCGGAAATTGACCGAGCTGCTTGAAGGAGACAAACAGTTGGGTTGTTTGGTGATGATTCGAGACGAGCATTGGACTGACAGGAGTGATTCAGGGTAGAAGCAAACAGAGGGAAGAGATTCAACAGAACTGGTGATGATGGGCATTCACTTTTGATGAATCGAGAATAGTCAAAAGTGTTGAAACGCAATTGATGCAGTTGACGCAACAAAATGCCACTAATCAAATTTTCTTTTTCTTTGGAGTCCATCGGGAAATTGGCTTTTTTGACCAATTGAAGCAGCAAACAAGCCATGATTGACGATTTCAACATTTCCTCGAACGAAATCAAGTTCAGATCCTTCAAAGGTCCATTCGAGTGATGAACTAATTGGTAAACATGAGAATAGTGAAATTCTGGTTGTTCAGAAACATGGCCTAAATCTTCGGCAGAATCCACAACCGAACGAACCTGATCCATGTCAGCACAGTACAGCAAACGAAGTGACATTCGAGCAAATTGAGGCAATTGAACCAACAAATCGTGTTGACCACATTCATAACGATGATACAAATTGACCGATTCAGTACGACATTCTTCGGAACAGAACACAACACTCGAACAACCAATGCAGGCAATTGGACGAATTGGAGTTGTTTCAATGTGATCACGACAACAGTGAAGAATATTTGAGGACATCAACCTTCGAGTCCAAAAGAGAGATATATGGTCGAGAAATTACGAGACTTTAGCCAAATTGAATATCTTGCTGAGCAACCAAATGACGTCCTAAAAGAATTGATAATAATAATAAAATGCATCGAATAGAATCAAAACAGAATCTCACCTTTCACCTCATCAAACTGCACAGCCACTTTGGTACCAAACGGAGACATTTTCTCGTTTGATTTGGACAGTCTTTCGTTTCTCAGTTTCTCGATTAGGGAAAGTTTGCTCGCCTTCGAATCATTCACCTTCTTCTTGTCATCCAAACTGATTCGACGTAATAGATCAGTCCAACACTTAGTGTCATCCTCGTCATCGGTTGGTTTTCTCTGTAAAGAGTTGAGAAATTGTTGAGCTTCCTGTGCACGTCCCAGTCGAATGAGACAGTCACATTTGAGTAGTTGTAATTTGGTTTGTGATTTGAGTTGACCATAACCAAAAGTGAGCGCATCGTTCATGTCCTTCAATGCATTGTCGTACTGAGCGAGATGATAGTAAGCAGCAGAACGATTCGAATATGACAGTGCCAGTGAGACAGAGACAGTCCTCTCAACACCAATTTGAGGTGCTAAACAATCGGCTCTACTGTCAAGTTGAATGGCGCTTTCGTATTTGTGCACTTCAAAGTGATCATTTCCCTTCTTTCGGAATTTGCCTGCAGTAGTAGAGCACTTCTGGTGGTTTGATTTTGACACAAAACTACTCACAAACAGACCAACCCAATGTTGAACTTCTTTTTGGGCGAGACAAAACTGGACACGGTCCGCATTGGTGGTCAAGGCAGAGAATTGTGACTTGAAGGAATGTTGAGTTGTGAGTGAAGAAATTACTGGAGGCAGAGTTTCGTCGATCCAAACTTCCGCCATTTTGAGTTCGACAAAAGAGAACGGAAACTTGAGACAGAAAAACAAAACTGACGGTCACAGAAGCCAAAACAAAGCCTCTTCGTGTGCGGCTGCAATTTGGAGGGAAAATATAACAAAGAACAGTGGCCTTTGAGCTAACCAGTGCCCAACTAGGGGCTTCTCTACCCCAAAAATTATCAACTGACTTTACATTCACATATAACAGAATTTGTGAATGACCCTAAATACCAAATCAGATGCGCTGCTACACATATAAATCAATTTTCTGAATACATTACATCTGTAATTTGTATTTAGTCTCATTTCTTTGCTCAGCTCAACGCGAATCTCGATTCCAATGGACAACGCCAACCAACCTGCTCCTACCAACGCCATGGACTCATCAGTCAGCTCACTCACCGCCTCTTTTGGGCAGCTTGTTGTGGATACCTGCACTGGCAATGGACCGATCAACCGTTTACCAAATGAAATGATGCAACTGATTATGGCCAAATTGAGACTGGACGGTGATGTGAAGAAGTTAGTCCGATTGCGATTGGTGTCTACAAAGTGGAAGGCAATGGTCGAGTACTACTGTGGACTGAAGAAGTCACTGTTTGTCCAGTTTCATCCAAGGGCATGTGCATCCAAAGATTATTTGCAATCTTTTGAAGAAATATTTTTTGGATATTCAAATTTTAAGAATTTCACATGTTTGTTTTTAAGCAAAAAAATACCGTCTGAATGTATGAGTTCAATGCTGAACATGTTTCCCAACATTGGGCAACTGTCTATTAATTGGAGTTATTATTTCGTTGATGGTAAATAGTCTTTCATTTTACTCTTCACCGTTATTAACCATATATTTATATATTTCTACAGAACCTAATCTAGACAACAGTTTACAGTTACAAGTCTACATCAAATCGTTGAATTCACTGAAGCTACTCGACCTGGGAGGATCAGGTATGACGCAACTGTCTTCTGTCTTGTCAAATTTGGATCACTTTTCATACAACTCTTTTGCAAGTTATCACACTGATGATGTTCTTCAATTAATTCCTCATCTTGGTCCAAGTTGTGCTCGTGCCAGTTTTAGGCCATATTTTCGTTGTGACCAAGTTTTTCTGTGGGCCACCGTCAATCCGAACTGGTTGGCCAATCTCATCCATTTACGAATGTACATTCGTGGTTCAAGTGCAGACTGTGCCCGAGTTGTGCACTTTCTGAGTGAGCACACAATGTTATTGCAACACCTGGACTTTAATACTTTGGTATGTGCATTTGTCTAATGTTTTATGTATATTTACTAAATTTTATTTTCAAAAGTATGTACTTAAATTGACATCAACTGTACTTGAAGACATTGGTAAACTGACCCACCTGACCGACCTTTCACTTAAATTCAATGAAATATTCTTCTCCGAGTTGGAACAATCAGCTTTGCAAAATGGACTCACTTCCTTAACTTCTGTATTGACTTGCAAGCTCAAAACCCCCCTCGATCACTTCATCAATGGCGATCAATTCACTCGTGTCCTGTCGGTCATATTTCCGAATTTGGTCCAACTGGATCTTACTTTTGTAGTTAGGGACTACCCTGCAAGACAAAGAGTCAAATGGCCAGCGTTGAGGCAAATTGGACAACACTTGTATCGTTTCCCGAAACTGCAGAAACACGAGATTAAAGTTGAAGATGATGATTATTAATTTACAGTAATGTTCTGGTTTATATGATATTTATACCTTTTATTTACCCTTCATGTTAAACACAAATTCAATTCAACATGAACAGGTTAATCACCAAATAGTATTTTACTGTCATCTTTAATATATTTTCTGTACTCAATCACTATCACTCAACACTTTATTATTAAACTTACTTTCACTGAAAGCTTGTTTTGATTTGTTTTTGGACTTAGGTTTGAGTTCGGGCTGATTGGTTCGAATAAAGAATCAACAAGTTCTCTGCCCTCCAAACAGCCATCAGACTCAACATTCGCATGAAATAATAAAATGTATTAATAACCCAAAGCCTGCCAAATCAGGTAAATAAATTTTCTAAATACGTTTACTCAAAAGTAAGTAACATCGAATATAAACTGACAACATGAATGTAAATCATATTTAAAATAGAAAATGTGCCTTTATTAGAAATAAACAATCAAAATGTATATTTATAATAAAGAAAAAAAGATATTACTTGATATAAAAAGATGTATGGTTATATAAAAGATTATCGAGAAAAGAGAGAATAAAAATTTACAGATTAGGAGAAATAATATAGTAGAATTAGTAACCCTTGTAGTATTTGAGTTTCCAACTGTTTCGATACTGGTCCACGGTGGTCCATTCGAGCCAAAGCGTTATACAACTCGCTGTCCTGTTGCTCAAACACTTTCATCATCATCGGATTAGACCATTTATGCATTAGTCCGAATATTTTTTTGTGTACAAAACGATTGCATCCAAAAAGTGATACACTTTCTTCACCAAACATATGTCCAAAGATAGAGAGAAATTGTTCGGAGGTGCTCCAAGCCTTGGTCCAGTTCGACCATTTCAGGACACATGGTGGCATTCCCCAAGAGGGTGGCGGGTGGGGAAAAAGGGGCACGGGAAGTCCATCCCTGAATCGCGAGTAGCCCCCAAACGCATCGTTGTTCAACAGTCTCCTTCAGTTTCGAAACTTGATTGTTCCGGAGATGGCGGAATTGAAGAAATTGATTCATGATAATTGATCAAACGTAAGATAGCGTCGTTTCACTCGGGGATTGGTCATCATAGTCAATCGACAGTTGGTGCAACGGAACACTTCCTGACTTGGATCTCTGCTTGGAGGAGTGTTCCATCGCGAGGCCACAATCACTGCAACTTCAGGCTCAAGTAGTCGGAACGGCGTCCAAATGGTGTATTGCGAGCATAATAGGCGCACGGGCACAGAAACACGTGACGCAGATAGGGAAACGGTCTTTAAATAGGGGATCCCGGGGTGGGGGGGGGGTTGGGGGGGAAGAAGAGTTGATTTAAGATCATCCTTTTCCAAATAAGGAATGGTAATTTCAGTTGCCAGCAGAAATAGGTTGAGTTGCTTGAAGAAGACAAACATGTTGGTTGTTTGGTGATGCTTGCCAAGCACCCACTTTGCGGAGTGATTCAGGCTGAGGCCAACAGTGGGTAGAGATCCAACAGAACAGAAGAAGATGATCCAACCCACCAAGAATTCCGCGATTCTTTTTCATTGTACAGGGAGAATAGTCAGGAAGTGTTGAAACGAGACTGCAAAGATGACGCGACAAATACCACCAATCAACTTTTCGTCTTTGAGTCCCCACTGGAAATTGCCACTAACCAAACAACTGAAGCAGCAAACAACAAGCTAAAGTTGATGATTTCCAAGATGGCATGAACGAAAATGTTCAGGATTCTCTCAAGGGCCCATCCGAGTGATGAACTAATTGGTACACATGAGAATAGTGACCTTCTGGTTGTTCGAAAGGTGGTTTGCATTCTCAACAGAAGAATCAACAAGCCGGAGCTAATCTGATCCATGCCAGCACGGTACAGAGACGAAGTGACATTCGGGATCAGCTAGGCAATTGAACCAACAAATCGTGTTGACCGCATTCATAGCGATGATATGAATTGGCCGATTCTGTACGACATTCTTCGGAACAGTACACAACCTCCGAACAACCGGTACCAGGGCCAGTGGACGAATTGAGTAGATTCGAGAGAGAGATCACGACAACAGTGATGACAAGGTTTGAGGACACTCATCCTTCGAGTCCATAAGAGTTTTGAGACATATGGTCGGAAAACAGCTAGGAATATCGTTAAATTCAATATCTTCTTGTGCAACCAAATGACGACCTTAGTCGTAAATAATCAACAATAAAAAACAGAATAAAAACAGAGCAAAAATCCAAACAGAATCTCACCTTTCACCTCATCATACTGCACAACCACTTTTGGCACTAAACGAAGACATTTTTCTCGTTTGACTTGAACAGTCCTTTGTTTGTGAGTTTAGAGATTAGGGAAACATTGAACACTTTTAGGATTCGGTTTATCCTTCTTGTCATCGCCCAAAGTAATTTGACCAAAAAGTTCATTCCACCGCTTAGTGTCCTCCCTTGTCATTCGTTGGTTTCTGCATAAAGAGCAAAAGTTCTTCAGCTTCCGAAGCACGTTCCAGCCGGATGAGACAATCACATTTACGAAATTGTAATTTAGTGGCAGATTTCAATTGACCATAACCAAAAGCGAAGGCATCGTTGACGTCCTTCAACGCATTGTCGTATTGATCAAGTTGTAAATATGCAGCAGAACGATTTGCATATGCCAATGCCAGTTCGAGGCAGTCTCGTCCACAGTTTGGGGAGCAAAACAAATAGACTTACTGTAGTTGAAGGGCGCTCACGAAGTTTTGTCCACGAAAGTGATCGTTTCCCTGCCCTGGAACTTTCCAGTAGTGGAGCACTTTAAACGATTCGGTTTGACACGAATTTACTCACAAACAGACCAACCCAACGTTGAACTTCTTTTTGGGCAAGACTAAGGAATTGTACACGGTCCGCATTGGTGGTCAAGGCTGAGAATTGTGACTTGAAGGGTTGAGTTGTGAGTGTGGAAATGGTCTGAGGCAGAGTTTCCTCGATCCAAGCATTTGCCATTTTGGGGTGGAGGATAGGTGATGAGAGAGCAGAATGAGCACAACCGACCGAAGGCAAAACGAAACCTTTTGTGTCTGCTCGGCCACAACACACAATGCACGCAGCGCAATTTGGAGGGAAAGAGACAAACAATGAACAATGGCGTTTTGAGCGTTCAACGCCCAATCTTGGGCTTCTCAGCCTAAAATAATCAAATGCACCAAAAAGCTCACATAACATTATTTATTAATAACCCCAAATAAATCAAATCAACTTAAAAATCAATTTTCTGGATTCCATTGATTGAGAAATCGCATTGTGCCGCTTTCGGTGGCATTTTTCTTTCACACGAGTTTTGGTGCATGCTGCCTTTGCGTGCGCTTCTCAGCCCATTGTATTTTGTGGCCCTGAATTCTTGGCCAAACTTTTGCATTTTTCCTCGAATATTTTGGTAAGTTTAGATTAATTCATTTGATGTTTTTATTAATGTTTTACTAATTTGATTACGGAGACCTGCAAATGGACCGCGTGCTATCAAGCCGGTTCGTTCGCATTTGTCCCGCCAACTCTTGACTCAAACCAAAATATCCTGTACCGAATCACACGACTTCCTCAGCACATTGCCCACCGAAATGTTTCGATCTATTTTGGGCAGAGTGCAAACACTCGAATTGATTCCACTCAGATTGGGTCCAGCAGGTGGAAGGTGGTGATCGAGTCTATTTGTTCGGATAGAAGTGTTTGGTGGTAATGCTTCAACCGAATACGCACTCTCTTCCCAGAATTATTGAAACGATTTAATCTCTCAAAGAGTTGAGCAAGGATTTGTGTCGTTTTTTAAAATGAAATATACAATTAGTAATCCAACCCGATGAAATTCACTTGTCTGGACAACTTTGTACTCTTCTCTCGAAACTTTTCCCCACGTTAAGCAATTTTACATTCTTGATGACTGTACGTATTCCTTCAATGAATTCAACTCAATGCTCCGCCAGTGGTCACCAAGTTTGACTTCCCTCTCTGTTAATTTGCACTATTCTAAAGGTGCCAACAATCTTTGCACTCAAATCAACCAACTGACCAATCTCAAACAACTCAATTTGGACTCACTCCCAGTTTCATCCAAACAATTGGCACCAACTTTGGCTCGACTCGAACATCTTTCTGGTTCGGGTATTGAGTCTCTTGATAAAATAGCGCCATATTTGGGAGAAAATATTTCTGGATTAGGATCCATTTACCGCACTGTGACCATTGAAGAGTTGACCAACTGGCATAATCTAAATGCTCAATCTGTTTCTGAATCTTGTGAGCTTTGGCTTGTGTGCATATGATCCTAAAATATTTGCATTCATTTTCAAACACTTTTCATCATTGCAAATGTTGCGCATTGATGTGTGCTATTTCATGGTAAGATTTGGTGTTTCAATGTGCATCAGTGAATTAATTAATTGTTCATTTATAGCTCACCTCAATGATCCGACAATTGGCCCAATTGACTCTTTTGACTGAGTTATGAATTGATGGCAATTGGATTGACTTGGCCTCTCTTGACGACTCCAGTCTGCGGCCACTACGCAACATTCGAATCTTAACTTTGGTGGATTTTAATTTTATCGAAGATCACGATGAAGAGTATTTTGAGGTGTTCGGATTCTATTTGCCTGAAAATGTTCCTGTCCGCTTTATGCGATTTCTCTCCATCATTTTTCCCAATGTCGAACAATTGACCATCATTGAATCTTGGCCCATCAAATTCCATGAACATGCACAGTTTGGAAATCTACTTGAACCACACCTGAACCTTTTTGCCAATTTACGTTCGCACGATTTTGGCTTGAACGAACCAACTATTCGTTTGATGGACAATTAAGAACAGTAGGATATGACAGTCTCCATCATTTCATCAGTCAGTCGTTTGAATGTGTACACAAATCTAATTGTCCATTACCTATCTTTGTATAAGGAGAAATAAATCTTTTCTATTGTGAACCTAACGAGTGCATCATTCGTAATTAACTTGTGGTCGATGAGTAGATGGTAACAGTTGGAATAATTGACGGGTTCTATTATTTTTATGATTTACATTTTATTGTGCTATTGGAAAATAATCGGCCAAATAGAATATGAATGTCTTTATTGAGAGATAGTGTATCTCAAATACAATCAAAAGTTTATAATAAAGAAATGTATAATGAAAGCTTATCGAGAAAAGAGAATCAAAAAGATTATGCACATTCAAATCAATGTTAGTATACAATTAGTATTAATATGGATAGTATTTACGTTTCAATTGTTTGCACTGCTCAGATCGAGCCACAACTGTCTCTCCATGGTCTCCCATTAAATCCACTATCGTTGCAAGTTCACTCGGACGCAGTCGTCGAAACATTTCGAATGCCTGTATGAATAGTAAACTTTCGGCGCCAAAATGGTGTTCAATGGCCTGGAAGAATGTCTCCTGATAGGTTGAGCAATTTTTCATTCTTGATTACTTTACTCTATTCCTACACTGAATGCAACTCAATGCTCCACCAGTGGTCACCAAGTCTGGCTTTTGCTCTCTGTGCCTTTACGGTGACCACTCGGAATATGTCAACAATCTTTGCACTCAAATCAAAACAACTGACTAATCTCAAACAACTCAATTTGGACGCACTTTCTGTTTCAGCCAATCAATTGGCACCAACTTTGGCTCGACTCGAACATTTTTCTTGCACGGTTTTTATGAATCCATAGACAAAATCGTGCGCAATATTTGAGAGCAAACATCTCTAGTTCAGGATCCATAAGTCACCGTGTGACTATTGAATAGATAAACAATTGGCATAATTTAAATGCTCAATCGGTTTCTAATCCAGACCGTTTCTACCTTATCTACGGCTAACCATCAAATACCTTCACTTATGCACAGCTCGGAGATTAACGCGAATCACATTTGAATCTATTTACCAATTTGCGTTCGCACAATTTCCGCTTCGTTAACTGAGTTTATGGATTGATGCACCAGAAACAGTACAAGGGAAATGATCATCTTTATGCAATATCAAATGACAGACCTGATTGATTAATATTTATTAAATGCAAAAAATAGATTTGAAAAACAAATCTGCTTTTAAAGTGGATTTTAAATATTACAACACCTGACAAGATGTCGGGTTTTAAAAGAATGACTCTTGTCATCCTTTGTCAAAATAAGAAATGGTAATTTCGGTTCCAGCGGAAATTGGTTGAGCTGCTTTTGAAGAAGACAAACAGTTTGGTTGTTTGGTGATTCGAGTCGAGCATTAGCCTTGCAGGAGTGGATTCAGAGTAAAGCCAAACAGAAAACGGGTAGAGATCCACCAGAAGTGGTGATGATGATGATCCAACCTCCCATCAAGCATTCGTGATAATTGTCATTGTATAAAGGAGAATAGCCGAAAGTGTTGAAACGCAATTGATGCAGATGACGCAACAAAATACCACCAATCAGTATTTTCTCTTCTTTTGAGTCGATTGGGAAATTACTTTTCTTGACCACCGTAAGCAGCAAACAAGCCAAAAGTGACGATTTAAATAATTCTTCAAACGAAATGCTCAGATACTTCAATGGTCCATTCGAGGATGAACTAATTGGTACACATGAGAATAGTGACCATCTGGTTGTTCAAAGCCATATGGCTTGCATTCTCAGGAGAATTAACGACCGAACGAATCTGATCGATGCCAGCACGGTACAGCAAACGAAGTGACACCCGAGCAAACTTGGGCAATTGAACCAACAAATCGGCTGGACCACATTCGTAACGATGATGGGAATGGACCGATTCAGTACGACATTCTTCGGAATAGCATGACAAACACTCGAAAAACCAATGCAGGCAATTGGACGAATTGAAGTTGATTCGAGGGGAGATATCACGACAACAGTGTTGATAATATTTTATGACATCAAACTCCGAGTCCAAAAGAGGATATATGGTTTAGAAACTGCAAGAATATCGCCAAATTCAATATCTTCCTAGCAACCAAATGACGACCTACAAGAATCGACAAAGAATTAGAACAAAATAAAGAAACAAACAAATCTCTACCTGCCTTCACCTCATCATACTGCACAGCCATTTTGGTACTTTTTAAAACGAATTGACATTTTTCAGGCTTTTGATTTGAATTGTGTCCTTCGTTTGTGAGTTTCTCGATTAGGGGAAAAAATTGTTTGCCTTTAGAATCGATCCATCTTCATTCTTCTTATCATCATCCAAAACTGACTCGACCGAATAGTTCAATCCAACGTTTAGTTATCCCTTCTCGTCACTTGTAGGTCGTTACATAAAGTTCAGGAAAAATCCTTGGCTTCCGAAGTATGTCCTTCAAACGCACATGGATGCGCGGCAGTGCAGTGATTTTGGCCGGGACCACCTTGGTCTGGATTTGCACAGGCCCCAAAAACACTAACTTGTTGCGGCCCCGTGATCAAATCGGCGAGCATTTTGCCATTTGAAAATTAGCCTTCCACAGTTGGAAAAATTCAACCTTTTTATTTTTGCTGCTACTGGTAGTGAGCGCCTGGTGGCGACTTTTGAATGACCATTTTTGAGCTGTGGAAGGCTAATTTTCAAATGACTATAACTCGGTTATTTGATCACGGATTTTTTAATAAGTTAGTGTTTTGGAACCGGGCAAAATACTGAATAAGATGGTCAAGTTAAAAAAAACACACACTCAACCCAAGTGTATCCATGTGCCATGTGCCTAGTCGAATGAGACAGTCACATTTACGAAGTTGCATTTTGACGATCGATTTGTATCGATTATAACCAAAAACCAAGGCATCGTCGATGTCCTCAACGCATTGTCGGCTGGACCACTTCTCAGTGCATGCAGCAGAACGATCTCCAAATGCCAATGCCAGTTCGGAGGCAGTCTCGTTATCCGCAGTTTGAGGAGCAAAGCTAAATGGCTCTACTGTAAAGTTGAATAGCGCTCTCGAATTTGTGCTCACGAGAGTGATCATTTCCTTTCTCTCGGAACTCGGCAGCAGTAGTAGAGCACTTCAAACCAGTCTGATTGGGTGGAAATGTACGCACAAACAATCGAAACTATCGTCGAACTTTTTTTTGGTGAAGACAACGTTTCATTAATGACCTGAATTGTTGAACAAGCCTAAGAATTGTGACTTAAAGTGTTGATTGGTGAGTGAGGAAATTACTGGAGGAAGAGTTTCCTCGATCCAAGCATTAGCCATTTTAGTTCAGGATAGGACGGTGATGCAGAGGGCAGAATGAGCAATAAACCGACCGAAGGCAAATTTAAAACGAAACCTTTTGTGTCTGCTCGGCCAATAACACACAAAGCACGCAGCGCAATTTGGAGGGAAAGAGACAAACAATGAACAGTGGCGTTTTGAGCCTTCAACGCCCAATCGTAGGCTTCTCAGCCCCCCAAAATAATCAAAATCACCACAAAACTCACATAACACCATTTATTAGCGAACTCGCCAAATAAATCAAATCAA
>JAKIJQ010000511.1:0-39826 GCA_023373905.1 Rhizoglyphus robini | reverse complement strand
CGAATTTCCTGAATTTGATTGCCAAATATATTATATATATGGTTGTTTTAATTTTGGGCTAAATTTAAAAGTAATAATTTGGTTAGCATAAAATAGATTTGGATGTAAACCAAATGAAGTATCGGAAATGTTGTACCTTCAATTGGATTACCTTCTGCTTTCTTTTCTTTCTTTTCGATATTCATATAAAGACCCATGCTTTCCATAAACACATCGACTGCTTCTGATATTTTATTCTCCTTACAATTGAAACATCCAAAGAAACAAAGATAATAATGTTTGTATTTGATTTTGAACATATAACCCTAAATTGAAAAAGAAAAGATAAGAAAATACATGAGAAAAATGGTAAAACTCAAATTTTAAATAAAATTTAAATTGCTCAACTTAATCTTATTAGTTCAAGATGGGTCTACGAGAGTTACTCCTTTCTACCAGATGTATTTAATATTACGAATCGTTCCTGAAGATAGGGACCCCATCCTCGCGCGTGTATTATAACTATTATGGTTTTACCCAATATTTAAGGGTACTATGGAAGTTTCTGTTAACAATGCCAAATGTTCTGGCTAAAAACCCAAACGAAAGCTGGGGCAAAGTGATCTTCCTGCTCTTTGGCATTGTTCTGGAAGTGGCTGATTGCTTTGACTGGTCCGCAGTGAATCCTGGGAGGGAAGAGGAAAAGCCCTAGTAGAAACATATATCTTCATAATTTTTGATCTTTAACATGGAGATTACGATTATTTAAATAGATTGATGTCAATATTTAACTGCACTAAATTGTCTTTCACGGAGTTATTTTTTTCGTATTTTTCCAACTTATATTAGTCGAGTTATGAGAATTTTGGGCGGCAGGCTTTAGACAAATTCCAGCACGTATGTGTGTTCTCAGCTGTTTTGCAAAATTAATTAACAAATTATCTGTTTCCGAATATGCGATTAAATACTTTAAAACTTTATATTTTTAAATTAATTTCTCATATGATCATTTAATTACAATATTTTTTCAATTGTTTTAAAATTATATAAATATAATTTTATAGTAATTAATTATCACACAAAATTAATTTAATTGATTTTATGAAAAAATTATGAATTTTTGTACAAGAAAATTCATTAGCTAAATTAATTTTTTAAATGCTAATTTATTAATGAAATATGTACCAATTTTATTATCGTTTCATTTTTATTTAAGTTAGTTTATTGATGGGCTAGTTTATTTTTTATATTATACTAAATAAATTCCAAAAAGCGGAGAATGGCAATTATCAATTGCAATCAAAAGAGCAAATTAATACAAAACTAAATGCATAAATAGATTGAGAAACGATATAATAATAATAAACTAGATCGTAAAAAGCACAAAAACAACAAAAAAGCCAACCCTGCAGAAACGTAAATCTTTCTCCTCATTTTACATTACCATGCAACGACCGTCGGCTGTAAATACAATGAGCTGAAGTGAAGTGAACAAAGGAAGTAAAAAAGCATTGCAACAGTTATCTTCACTTCCCTTCACTTCACTTGCGTTTATTGTACGTATTTGCGTAGGTAACACTATGAATGAAGTACGTTGGTAGTACTTTTCATTTGCTTCATTTGACTCACTCACTTCAGATTCCATTTCTTGTAGTTTAATGTAGCTTCATTAGTGTGTCACTTTGTTGTCTATGTGCGAGATGCTACAGCCAAAGAGTAACTAACAGAACCGCGACGCTCCAAGTGGCCAAGGATTGAAACGATGCGATGTATCAATTTCCCCGAGCAACTGAAGAAAACAGTGCGCGAGAGGAGTCAACCGATTACGTCACTGCACGTTAACGAATAGGTTCACTGTCTGTGTGTGCCGGTGTGTGCTCGACTCGTCTTCTCTCTCTCTCTCTCCTCTCTCTCTCTCTCTCTCTCTCTCTCTCTCTCTCTCTCTCTTCTCTCTCTCACTCTCGCTCTCACTCTCCTCTCACTCTCACTCTCCCACTCTCACTCTCACTCTCACTCTACTCTCACTCTCCTCTCCTCTCTCTCTCTCACTCTCACTCTCCCCCCCCTTTCTCCTCCCCCCCCCCCCCCCCCCCCCCCTCTCTCTCTCTCTCTCTCTCTCTCTCTCTCTCTCTCTCTCTCTCTCTTTCGTCCTCGAGCTCAGATTTACTTTTCTGTGTTAGTGTGTGAGTGTATGCAGATGGACAAGCAGGGTTGAGGTAAGGATACCTACACAATGTAATATGACCGACCAAAACACGCTCAAAAATGGCCGACTACTCACAGGGTTTTGCTCCTCGCTCTCTCGTCACTCATTCCTTCACACAAACACGAGCAGTCGATTCAAGTGTAAATCTCCGAATTTAATTTTTACAATTCTTTTGTTTGTGTGATTGTTGTTCCTTGTCTCGACATTATCTTGTCGTTCTCTCTCCTTTGCCACACTCCCTTCTCTCATTCCTTTACTCACTCTTATCTGTGTGTGTTCTACACGGCGCTGTTGCCCTCCACCGCACACCGGTTTGCACTGCATTGGACGGTCGGCTTTTCTCAGCATTGCAATTTCGCTTTTTGTGCTTGTTTAGTTTTTTGTTTTTGTGTGCATTTGGTTATTGTTCACTTATGATTTACATTTGACTACCTCATTTCACATTGTCAACGTCAGATCAACATGTGAACTACAAGTGAGTGCATCACAGTCTCTTGTCCAGTCCATCGCACATTGCATCATCACTCAGGACTCACCTTTGACTCGCGTAGTGTGATCTCGTTACTACGTTCTACGTTATTTGTGCCCCACTTTTGTGTTACTGAATTCCATCCATTTCGCATGATTTGTCACAAGAGCATTTCATTGAGAGAGTTAAGTCTTGTATTGAATTTAAGTATTATTTCATCTGTTGAATATTATTATTAGTGTTTGTGACTTTGTCCTTCTCCTTCTCTACTCCACTTGCACTGTCATTGATTAAGAATTATTACCAATAATTTATTAGACAATATGCTATCTACTCAGTAATTGAGGAATTTGAATTTAATATTTATTAATAGATTCTTGTTGTTAGCACGTTTTAGTTTATTATATTGTGTGTGTGTGTACGCCCGTTTAATGTTATGATTACTATTGACTTGATTTTTGAATACAATTCTCGTACAAAGTAATGGGTTTCATATTTTATCAATAATATTAAAATTGTTTTATTTCTCCATAAAAATATTCACAGTAATTGATATTAATTACATAATTGTTAATTAATTTATTTTCTATGTACAGATATATGTGATTTTTTTTTTTTGTGTTCGAATGTATGTAAAATGATATGACAAAATAAGAAAATTTGTTTGATTATTTACAAGGAGGTTAGTGTGTTGAATTTTTTGAAATAGCAGGAAATATGGTTTGGGAGAATGTGACAAATTAGAAGCTTTAGTTTTTTGTTCAAATGAGCAGGTCTTGAGGTGGAACCTTGGGTTGGGGTTGGGGTACAAATAGCTCGTCCATTGGAACGGCACTGGTTTTACCATAAACAAAGTTGGCCAACTGAACTTTGAGCGATGAGTGTACAGTTGGTGATGTATAAAATTGTTGATTGGAACGTTAGTATTCTTTTTGACTTGAAACATTGGCACAGTGTTCTCGGATATTTCCTGCTTTTATGTAGAACTCAAACATGTCTTTCAGCGTAAACCCGTTGACCATCATGATCTTGATAATAAAGTCAGCCATTCGATCAATGAGGAGTACGGATAAAGAATGTCATCAAACGTTTGGAGCAGCCCAATTTAACCCACGATATCTCACCTTGTCCGGTGACCTGTGGATTAACGCCTTCCAGACCAAGTGGAACAAAGATGGCGTCTAAAGGTCCCTCTAGTAGTTGAGGGAAATGTCAATAAAAATACGGGAATAAGTACAAAGAAGATGCTTGAACTTTGGCGATTGTGTATTGAGAAGTGAGAATTAAAGGTCGCTAAATGACCGTGATAAAGCAAAATATATGACTGAAACTGGCATGGGCGGGGAATTCGTAACACGAGTCACAAGATTAGGATATGATGAGGGGTGAAGTGGAAGTGGAAAGAAAGGAAGACACTTGAAAAAAAGGAAAAGGTCGATTATATTTTTGATGAGTTGTATGTACGTTTTGAGAGTCAAGTCAGTAGAGTTTTTCAGAAGAAAAGACTTTAGATACTGTTAAGTATTTAGAAGAAGAGAATTTTGAATGGTTGGTGTTTGAGATTGTTGCACTGGATGTACTCTAAGAGAGTTTGTTTGAATTGTTGTTTCTTCTTTAAAAAGTGCTTTGGTGTCTTTGTTTGGGTACTATTCTTACACTTGTTCTTGTAAGATTCGAGTCTGTGTGTCCTTCTCGCGTTAATTCATTTTGTATTTGAGTATGATTTGCATGCGCAGTTAATTCCTATTTAATCAAGCTTGAAGACAGATTAAAGGTTTATGTGAAGGTGATTCATAATATAGAATGAGTGTACACTGTGTGTGTGTGTGTGTGTGTGTGTGTGTGTGTGTGTGTGTGTGTGTGTGTGTGTGTGTGTGTGTGTGTGTGTGTGTGTGTGTGTGTGTGTGTGTGTGTGTGTGTGTGTGTGTGTGTGTGTGTGTGTGTGTGTGTGTGTGTGTGTGTGTGTGTGTGTGTGTGTGTGTGTGTGTGTGTGTGTGTGTGTGTGTTCACATCAGTGAGATAGTTCGATTGACGTCTTCACTGATGATGTCAAAAAAAATTTTTCAAATCTGTGTTTTTGCTTTTTAATTCGAGTAGAGAATTTTAGATTTGAACGGGGATTATGTGTCGAGTAGTGTTAAAGTAAATTGAATTATCCTATGATCGATGTTTGTAATTGGACCAACAACGATCAAGTAGGAAATGTTATGGCGAAGACATATACACTGGACCAAACTTTGGAAATGTCTTATTTACATGTAAAGACAACGTTTCCCACCACAGCACTTATGAAAATCGGTCAAATCGTCTTTTCGGGGCACTCTAATATACAGAATCGGCTAGCTGTAAACATTAATTGATGAGGAAAAATTTGATGATAGTGCTAACCCATCTAAAAACTTTATTAGAACTGTTCGTATTTTTTTATAATATAGTGGAAAACGATCACGTAGGAAGAACAGTTCACGCATTAGTGAGATAGTTTGACGGATTTCGGTGACGGAGAATCTGTGTTTTTGTTTATAAAACGAGTAGAGGATTGAGATTTAGACGGAAATTAGATGCTGAGTAGTGTGATAGTAAATTGATTTTTATACCTGCGGATAATAGCAATTAATTGGCAATTACACCATCCACGTTCAAGTCGGAAATCTAATTGGAGATAAATGCATTTGAGTATGTAAGATCAATAATACTGTCACCTCTATTGTATTAGCATTTGTTGCCCACTTATGAGTATGGTGATGTAGGGCAAAGTGAAACAAAAAAATGTCTCAATCTCTGTACCTCTCTGTTTGATATTGTGTTCAAACCAATAAATGTGTCTATCGTTCAAGTCACTTGGGTGAATGATCGGTTTGTCATTATTGATGTGTTTTGGAATAAGTCATAAAAAAGTGTGAAGGTTTCGGGTTCGCCCAGGCCCGTCTATCTATTAGTGATCCAATAGTGATCTTCCAGGCTGTTCGGACAATAGTTTGTTCAAAACATTAAACTCATGTACTGACGATTGTCGGGACTGGTCCAGTACATGTAGTTTCCACCCATTGATGGAATTTTGCTTGTTCACTGCTAATTTAGAATGAGACACTTCTGTGCAAGATGAGTGTTCCGGATGTCCGTCTATTTCTCTATCATAGACTCTGACAGTGATATTACCTTTCTTTTTTGACAGTCACTTTTCGGACTCCACTAGTACTCTTAGACTTTGAAGTAACTTGGTTTGACCAACTAAAAGTATTCGAAACGGTTTCAGTTTTGGCTCCGTATCTGTAGCAGCATTTTCCGTTTGTCTTAGTTCGGTACCTATTGCCCGTAAAGTCTGGCTTGACCTATTGTTTCTAATATGTTGTACTAGGTGTGATGACTAATTAACGATTCACAGTTTGATGGCGGGTCTACTAAACCTCGTGCTATTCTAGAACCACTTTTAGTATTTTGGTTATAGATCTATATGATTTCATTTATGGCTTCAAGTTTGGTAATTACCGAGTTCAATTTGGATTTGGTGACTCTTCCCCTTGATGATGATGATGATGTTGATGATAATGATGATAACGTTCAAATAATGGCCGTAAAGATTTTGGTTTTAGTTGAAGCTGCACGTTTTGTTCGTTTTTTGTACACACATTACTAAACTCGTAGTTTTTTCTTCTCTCAGGTTGATTTTGCAAGTCTCCTATTTATCCACTAAAGTGCCCTGTCATTTATTAAAAATTATAAACACCAATGCAATTCGTTACCTAATTTGATGTCTGTTCAGTTATGAAAGCGTTTAATTTATATTTAAATAAGCATTCTTTTGTTTTGACACTTTTGGGTTTAATCTATTATGTGCGTGTGTGTTTTCGTGTACATTGTACAATGAAGTTCCATTCCAAGTACTACGATGACATAATTAGGTAGAATCATAATGCCAAAATAGATTCAGTGGCCAGTGATGGTGCATACAAATGAACCCAACAGGCCTATCCCAAAATACAGACCACTCGAACTAGAATGCCAACAGAAGCACAGAGTGCACAGATTTGAATGCTTGAAAGTATATTTTTAACACTTTTAACTTTTGTTTCAAGAAATAACTTATTTTTTAATAAGTTATTGTCGAAAAGCTTTGATATTTATTAAATGCATTATAAAAATATTCACATTAGTAAATGTTCTGGTTACATAATGAATTTTTAAATATATTAAATAAATAATTAAATCTGATAACTTGTCTGGGCTGTCCTTGCTTAGCAAGACGATACAGGAGGTCTTGAGGTGCAAGTTGAGGGCAAAACCCAACTCACACATTGGGACGTAATTGGCGAAGACATATTCAAAATCGGCAAAATGAGTAACCACAGTGTCCAAGAACTTTAGCTGGCACGGTTAATTTGAAGCCGAACACAATCTCGAAGAAATGCTTAGTGTTATCGGATTTGCAGTTTCTGCTTCTTGTCCGAGTAGAACTCAAGGACGTCCTCAGGAATCCATCTACCAATTTGATCTTGACGATAAAGTCAGCCATTCGATCAATGAGGAGTACGAATAAGAGTGTCATCTAACGTTTGGAGCAGGTATTAGCACCTGACCATCTTGCCACGTCCAGTCACTTCTATGAAAGATTTGGAGTTTCCGATTTTCTAAAATATCTTATAATTAGAGATATACAAAGACATGAATAGACTTACTATTTAATTGAGCAGAAACCTCATCGAACATTAGTTGAGCCGGCCTCAGACTGATTGCTACTAAATGGAATCGAATGGAAGGTCCATTTATATGCATATCAATATCCATTCATGAGATTACTCATTCATAGAACTAGACCATAATGAATGGGGCCAGTCTTAAGCGAGATTAATTCCAATGCAATCGATCTCATTGTGGCATATCCAATGCACTATTTTCTTTAATGATAAGTTTATTGACTAGATGGACAAGATCACAGATAACAGTAACTAGAAAAGCCTCAACTTCACGAGGTAATATCGCTCATACAAAACAGTCGGTCCAAACAGTACAACGGTCAAAGCACAACTAACACACAAAGGCTAACTCAACGGACAAAACCGCTTAAGAGAGCAATGCCGTTAACAGAATTGGTTACTACAAGAATCACAACATTTACCACTACCTCCATCTGGCAATGTGGTTGGGCCTTGCGGCCCGGAACATTCTCAATTACGTGCCACTACCCATTTTACGACAACTCTCTCATTCATATTGATTATCACAATCAGAATGTTTTGGATAGCGCCGCCTGGTGTTCTGTTGAACTCTAAGAATAGCATCTGAACACTTTGGATTGCAGCTATGCCAGTGTGCTGAGATATAGCTCGAACCCTATGTTTCTCAATAACACCCTGTGGGCCAATTTATGACTGACATTCGCTAACCAAAACGTATTTCTATTAAAGGCCATCACCAGTAAGTTAGATCGGCAGCGGGAGTCGAATGTGACGACATCTGACATGTATTTTCATGTGTTGGTGCTCGCATGATTATGTTAGTTGTGGGCAAAGCGAAATAGTTGATGTCAAACCAATTAGCGTTGCAATCACCTGACAAAATGATCAGTAAGTTGTGTATTGATGTTTGTTTTAGAAAAATTTATATTGGGTTTGAATGAATTCTTTTCTAATTCAAATTGAATTTATATATGTTGGAGATGACTAAAGTAAGATTCAAAAGAAAATGCAGTTAGATGATTGTGATTTTGTCTGTGGTGTGTTTGTGTACAATTATACTTTTGACAATTTGTTGTAAAGAATTGCGCTATATGCATAAATAAAGATATGTTTGCTAAATCAAATTGAGAGCTAACATGCTGTGAGTTAATAAAGAATTGGTAGTTGATGGGAAAAGAGTTTACCCTGTGACTTGTAACAGCACTCATAATCGCATTCGCTCTCAAATCGAAGTGATTGTATCTTATGCACACACACACACACACACACACACACACACACACACACTGCTTATTATACGGGAATCTAAAATGGTCTATTTTTCACTTCTCACTATGATCTTTAGTTTGGATTTCTAAATCAAATCGTGCAACTTTTTCTTTTTCTTCGTATCGAACCCGTTTTCTTTGTGTGACGATTCCGTGCATAACTACTTTAAGACTTTTAGTCTTCATCATAATCATCATCAGCCAAAGCACCCAACACCACCATCATTATGTCGAATCTGGACTTGAACTTTGGTCTTAATGGTAACTTTCAAATTCTCATTGATTTATTATATACGTTTTACTATATTTTTCTATAGTGCCAGACGAAATCTTTGATACCGATAGTGACTCTGAAGGAATTCCCAAAAAATCACCTTCACCAACTTCAACATCAATTGAAAACAATCCCAAAGATGTTTCTCTTACTGAGAAAAACCTTGATGTTGTTAATGTGCCTGTAGTCAGGGAAATGTCAGGAAAAAAGAATGAAGCTGAAGCTGAGAGCACTGTTGGAGGCAAAACGTCAGTTCAAGTTGATGTTCACAAACCAGATGAGTCTGCTTCAACTTCTTCTAAAATGAAATTTGATTCTACATTCGCTAAACGGCTTTCATCGTCTCCTCATGACGAATTCAAAGGCAAGTTGTCTCCTATTGCTTGCGGAAGAAAACGACAATTAGACATGCCAAATGTGTCTGTTGAAACAACAAATGAACCACTGCTTTCAAGTGCAAAAAATTTGCCGATACTTGCCAAACCTTCCACTTCAAGTTCGGGTTCAGAAGTAGAAGACAGCAAAACCAGCGGCAAGGATATTCTCGAGTCAACTCAATCCAAAATTGAATTACCAGCAAAACGACTTTTTATTTCATTTTCTGATAAAAAAAGCTGACATTACTGAAGGCAGTTCTCAACAAGCAAGTACGTCTTCATTGGCCACAAAGGTAAACAAAACATTTAAGTCAATTGAGAATTCACTTTTTAATCTTAATCTTAATATCAATTAGAATATTAAACCTTCAACCAGCATTGATCCAATTGAGCTATCTGACACGGATTCATCGGACATTGAGGTATATGATGCCTCTGGTAACAAAATTAAGTCTATGGTAGGTTTGGTTTAGATGTGCAAAACCATATTTTTATATTTGCATTTTTAGCAAGAGGAGTTAACGAAACTAGTGCTCGTATACCCTGCTTACCCAAAGGATCCAAACCCAGCTAGACTGCGCAAGGGCCATTTGCAAAGACTTAAACCAGAGCAATACTTCAACGATGAATTGATTCGCTTTGCTCTAAAATATGCACTCAAAGAACTACTGAGTGAACAAATGAGAGGTCAAATTTTGCTTCTCGATTCGCTTGATTCATTGGGCGAGTTGTATAAAAAGTCACTTGATCAAAAGATATATTATGTGAAACAGAATCAACTAATGCCCGGCCATAAATACCTTGTGTTTCCCTGCCACTACAGGCAAGATAATGGCCATTGGGTTTTGGTCATAGTGAGTGGATTCGAAAGTCTATTTCAAAGTCCAGTAGAGGGCAAAGCTGC
Organism: Rhizoglyphus robini; assembly: GCA_023373905.1. Classification (NCBI taxonomy): domain Eukaryota; kingdom Metazoa; phylum Arthropoda; class Arachnida; order Sarcoptiformes; family Acaridae; genus Rhizoglyphus; species Rhizoglyphus robini. The sequence continues at coordinate 29,673 of JAKIJQ010000511.1, read as the reverse complement.
TAAATTGTCTTGCAAAGTCGCCTTTATGAATTCGTTGAGCCGATACGGAAAGGAAAACGAAGCAAACATTATCGCTTCTGTCAAAATATACTTCCGAGCCCTGTACGGCACTGTAATGCACAATGGCGCCCTTGTTGGTGAGGTGAATGTCAAGCCACTCTGCCCTCGCCTATTTCAGCAGCAAAACTACAGCGACTGTGGACTGTTTGTCATTGAATACTTCAAGTACTTCTTCGCGAATGATCATTGCGAATGTGTTCGTCAGTATGTCTTAGATAACAAACCATTATGTCACAAAATGGATTGGCAAGTACACCTTAAAATGAACTCTTATTCGGAAGTGAGTAAGTTTAAGCGTGAAGAACTCTTTGAAATTATTAAACACAAGAATAACAAACAAATTAAGGAAAATTAATGAAAATGAAAAAGTTGAAATCTGCATGCATCAAGTGAATTTCGACTCCAAGGCAGACTTGTAGGTTGCTTTCATAATCTTTTCATATTTTATGCTATTATTGTTACTATCACCAGATTTCGATTAATCATTGCAATTGATAATCTGTCTCACATCGTAAGTCGTAGAGTAAAATCTAAAACATAATTCGTCTTCTTTTTTCGTCATCATCTTTTCTGTACATTCAGTTCTGGGGGTGTAGACATGTTCGTCTCGACATATATGCACACCTTTTGTTGTTTTTTTATCACAAATCTCGGTCTCAATCTCCTTCGCCGTCACACTAAGTACTATATTCTGCATTCAGTGATACTTAAGGACATCAATGTCTTCTTTATTCATCAGTTATTCGTATTCGTTATTCGTACGTCACCTCGTATGTTATTGGTTAATCCCGTGACCGCCGCCGTTTCTATCTGGGCTCACGCAAGTTCTTCTGTTATTGTGGTTGTGCAAACTACAGGTTCACATGCTTCATTGTCCTGCGGAACCAATGACCAATACCTTCTCATATCATCGTTTTCTCATCTCAATTTTCTTCATTTTCGTATTGCTTCGATTTCAAGTAAACAAATCTCAGATCAAAATTGTGTTCTTGTTCTTGTTCCACCACAATCACTCTTATTTTAAATCAATCACTCTCATCATTTTAATCTTTTCTATTTGTCTTTGTCACAAACTTACACTTCTTACCACTTACAAGTTCTACTTCATTATTCTTTTTATTTTATTGTAATAATCTTTATTAATCATTAATTATTTAAATAAATTGTTTTGATTACTCAGTAATCGGTTTTTTGACATGTTCATTTTTGTGTTGTGGGCAAATGCAGCGGGTTTTACGCTTTTGGGCTGGCGGATTATCATGATGAGTGTTTCTATAGGACGAGAACGATTATTCACTTCCCAACTGTTGATTTGTCTTTATGCTGATGTCCAATGACATGTCTGATGTTCCACAGCATGATCAGACAAGTGACATATCGTTCCAAGAAGAGCAATTTGCTGATCTACTCGATATTGAGCGGAACCTTCATGCACCTTCCTCAAATGAGTTCATATGATTGTAACAACGATTATTAACAATGTTATTCCACCAACCATGGAATGTTCGCGATGATATACAAGCCAAAGGACCAAATCATATACGAAACAAATATACAGACAATGCCACCGACCACAGGGACAAATAGTGGAGCATTGATTTGATAGCGTAATTTGAATTGTTATCATTTTGACAGGGAGCGAAAGTGGTGGTAGGGTAATTCCAGTACAGTTTACTTATGTATTAATGTCACATTGTGGCTTCTTCAACTAGTAAACAGTTTGTATCACAGTTCCGCCTCGACAATATCTACCATGTTGACATCCAATGCGGACACAGTGAATCATATTACACTCTATTTCCGCCGCTAACGATGCTGAGTATTGTAAACTGAACATGCTGGAACGACTGTTTCTCAAGGATACACTCATCCGTGATCTTACACATCACAATTTCTACCGAAACAACAGCAGATTCTGCCTGTCTTTGCCTCGTGCGCCTTGTTTTGTATTTACCTTACTTATCTTGCCTCGAGATTCTTGTGCCCTATTTCTGTGTGTGTCTTGCCTTGCATCATCAATCATCCACACCAGCAAATGAGGCAAAAAGGTGAGTTTAGTCCGGGCACTTTTGGTTGGCATGATGCATCAACAACATTTGAGTGGAATTGTGTGTTATTGGTAGGATGGTGGTAAAGATAATCGATCAAAATGGTCAAAATGGACAGAATGATCAATTTTATGATAATTTGGGCAGTGCTGCGAATTGTGGTGTTGTCAGTTTGTTTAGTTTTCAAAGTTGAGTTCATTTTTTAATGCTTACTTAGTGGTGAAATGTCTAATGCTAACTGAATGCGTTAACTTAATTTTTGATATAATGACTAATGATACAAGATTTCAAAACACGAATACAACAACTCACAAAATCATCTGCATACCAAGCATTCATGTTACTAAACCATTAACATTGTATATTGTATGCAATCAAAAATGTATTAAAGCTCTCACTAGATATTTAATCTTGTCAAAGCACACACATTTTCCCTTTTAAAAATGTCCATCGAAAAAAGCAAACTTTTGAAAAATGTCGAACCAACCGAAAGCAATTGTGATGATCACGTGTTTCGTAAAGTTTACTTCAAACAACCAACATTCTGCAGTCGTTGTCACAAGTTAATCCAAGGCATTGTATCAAAACAAGGTTGTAGATGCAAGGTAAGAGATTTTATATTTATATTTATATTATTTATATTTGTATTTCGAATATTTTTACTTTTTACATTGGTTTTAGAACTGCAAATTAGCTGCACACAAAGATTGTGCCAAGTTAATTACATCGAAATGTGAGGCAACGGATGAAAATACTTTCAATTCATCATTCGGATCACACCAATTCAGCAAGGCCACTTACAGATCACCGACATTTTGTGATCATTGTGGCACTTTGTTGATTGGTCTCATTAATCAAGGACTCAAGTGCAGTGGCTGTTCAATGGACGTTCATTACAGATGCATTCATTTCGTTTCGAAACAGTGTGACTCAGACTCTAGATTGAAAACTTGGACAAATTCGGAATTTCTCGACAAAATTAGTTTGTTTTCCAATTTTGACCAAAGTGCAAACAAATCGAATGATGGTTTTTCTTGGAATGATTTTTATTTTAATGAATTTGATGAGATAAAATCAAATGAATCAAATGAATTTACTACTAATGAAATAGATGAACACTCTGAGCAGGATTGTGGAGACAATCAAACAAACAACGACAATCAACAAACAAGTGTGAAATTATCTTATCTCGAAACCGCCAACGAATTCACCAAACAACAAATGTCGATGGAGGATAGTAACGGTGAAATGTTATCGAACGAAACACAAAATGAAGCTAATAATTCCACAAATGAAATTAATGAACATGTTGAACAGAAGTTCGACATTAAACAATTCATTTTGACTGTTTTGGTCATCTACGTGTTTGTTCAAATTATCATTTCCAAGATTAATGCTTTGGGATATTATTTTGACTTTTAATTCTTTTTTAATATTTTTACATTTCCCGTGTATTTTTATTCAAATTTAATAAATGTTTAATTTTCTAAAATACCACTAAACTGATAATGCTCAAGACATTCTGTAAGGGTTTTGATAGTTTCAGTGTTTGGATTCTCAAACTAATCACAATCAAAGTTGAATTATCAAACAAAAAACAAGAAAACACAAATCTGTAGTCAACACAATACAATGCAAATGATTTAGCAAGTTAGTTGAATCATGTTACCATAAATGTCAACATATTTGTATTTTGATTCATTCCGTTCATGTAAAACAGTTACACTTGTGATGTTCTTGTTGATGTTAACCATAAATATGCTCATAAAAATAACTCATGCTGCAATGATTTATACGAATAAAAAAGCAATGAAAGTATGACTTTCTAGTCAAACACATAATAGAGTAATTTAATTAAACAAATACAACGCTGGTGGCGAAACCTGGTGATCGAGATTCAAATTATTTTATTAAAAATTATTATTAAATTGGAATAGTACAACATTTACATTGCATAATACAAGAAATTACAAATAATTATAAATCACCTTCAACCAGTGAGCGACTTGGCCAACTTCACTTTGTCCTGCTGAGTCATTTTGTTCGGGTAATGAATGTCAAAGTGCACAATCAAATCGCCTCGTCTGTTCGGTTCGTCCAAGTGGGGCAATCCTTGACCAGCGATGCAAATAGCGAAATCTGAAGTGATCAGTTGATCGATGGTCTTGTGAATCGAAACACCATCCAGAGTGGGAATATCCAATTCCAAAGCATACGAAATCGACTCTTCAAAGGTTATTTGCTTCCAGGTGTGCAGATCGACCTGGTTGGAGGCACGAGAAAACATTTCATTTCCAATTGGTGAGATTACGATAGAAATATCCACAGGAGCGATTTTTCCTGGCTTGATGTCACCTGCCTTTGACAGAGTAAATACAGTGCCGTACAAAGTGCCTTTCGGAATGACCAGATCGAACACTTGCATCTCACGTCTGTAAATCAAATCAAACGGAGGATCACGATATATTTTGCGTGGTAGTTCAATTGACTTGGTTGTGCCAGTCAAGATTTCTTTCAATGTAACAGACAGTTTGTAACGAGTCACTTCATCACTTGAGGGTGAGGGCAGTTGATTGTCTTGAGATGTTTCATCGTGGTACTGTTTAGGTTTCTTAAAGTTGTATTCATTGCAGCCGGACAAAGTCAACTGTGCGTTTAATGGTCGTTTGATAGCTTCACGGACAACACATGTAAGATCATTGGTTTGTTCGTTGAGTGAAGACAAGTCATCCGTAGTGGACTGTGCAGTAGAGACGAGAATCTGGGAAAATTTTTTGTCCGTGTCCGACCCGACCCGAGTCGGGTCGGATCGGACATACTGTCTTGTCTTAGCATATCCGACCACAGGAATACGAAATCGGTTAATATTGAATTTTTCCTGTTAGATTATGAGTCAACTGGTCATGTTTGGTCATAGACCAATTGGAAATTAGAAAATTTTCATGTAATTGAAAAGCTGACAACAAAGTTTGGTCGGACATTCTTGGAAAATACCGGCGACAGTTTGTCCGACCCGACCCGACCCGTCGGGTCGGGTCGGGTCGGACAAGCCAGTCGGGTCAGGTCGGACACCGTCTCTACTCGTCTCTACTCTAATTCTGTCCTCTTTGACGAACAAACAGATGGTTTAGTATGGGTTCCCTAAGGGTTGCACTTTTTCTGTTTTATTCGAAAATAATCCAATAAAAAGAAATCACGAATATCAAAAAAGGTTTGTGTGCGAACTAACCAGCCATCGCTCGAACTCAATGCAGCATTTCTCAGTATTCGCCTATTCATATTGAGAAAAAGTTGCGAATGATCCATTCATTCATTGACGTAATAATTTAGCTGTTTGGTTTTGTCGCATTTAGCTTGAAAGTGACTGACATTGAACGTAGCACAAAATCTATTTATGTGATCTCATGTGAGATTCGTACTAATTGAAGGTACAGAATTGAGACAACATAGCCGAAAGTAAATTGAATTATGCATTGATTGTGATAATCAAGTTTGCCTCCGAGTAGATCAGATAATACTACAACAGTTAGCACTACTTTTGCATCATAATGCGACATGGTTCATGTTTTGTGTCAATTCATTGACGCAATAAAACACTTCAGGGTATTCCTATTCATAGTTTAGTTATGGTTGACTATCGAATGAGCTAACCAGAAGCATGATGTATTGTCTTCATTGTTCTTCATAATTGACCCTTTGACTAGTTTCGTTAGACTAGCAGACGAATTGATAGCTAATCAAAGATATTAATGGATTCTATTATGATTCTCATTATGGATTCTCATATGAGATTCGTGCTAATTCAAACAAAAGCACCGGAAGTCTATTTAATTCTGTGTATTTGTTTGTGATGGACTGTACGCGAAAGCAGACCAGAAAATAAATGCACAACCACCGTTGACACAACTCTTTCATTACCAGAATGTATCAGAGTACATATTTATGCTACTGTTGCAGCCAGTTTGTTTATTCCGATACACTCTCAAGAGATTGACTCTTTGGAAGCAAATTCGTAATAAATATGAAAGACATATGAATGAGAGTGATATTCAAACGTATCGCCAAGCAATGAAATCAAACTAAATTCGAATAATTGAATAATGCTTGCTCAGGTAGTTACAGTAGCCAACAACTTGCAAACAAAAGCATTCCCTATTCACAGACAAACAACACTATGCATCATACAGACTGTTTCTTTGTATGCGAACTATCCAGTCAGTTCTTGAATTCAATGAAGCATTTCTCGGTATTCTTCTATTCAGAAAGAGCAAACGTATGATGCATTCATTTATTGACGTAGGTAATTCGTAATAATTTGCCCCTTTCGGTTTTGGTCGCATTTAGCTAGAATTTGGTTAACATTGAAAGCAAGGTATAGCACAGAACTCTCTTCATAGGTGCTATTCATGTTGTGCCATATGATGCATTCGTGTTAATTGAGGTACAGAAATGAGACAAAAGAGCCGGAAGTCGAAAATTGAATTATTGTTTATGATTGAGTGTGCGTTGTGGATGCAAAACTAGATCAGTGGGGCAATGATGGATTTGTCTATGAGTAGAAGATATCATTCGGTGTTTGACTGTCCTACTTACGAGTCGCTCACTGCACTGAACCTGAATATCCATCCCAAAACTTGACAAACATCTCAACACGCAATGAAGTCGACTAAGATAGTCATTATTTCGATTATGGCTCTTCTGGTGTTGGCCATGGTGATTCCCACCTTGGATCAGGCCAAACTCCGTCTAAAGTACCCAAGACCAAAACCAACCAAATCTGTGTACAGAGCACCGGTGACTACCAGCACCACCACTCTGTGTCCACCACTGTCGCCCTGGTTCTCCCACAACACCATCACCAAAGAACCTGGCTGGCTGTCGTTCTACAAAGGATTGGCCTGGATTGTGTTAATGTTTCTTTTCTTTGGCTTTGGTGGTGTATTCCTTTTAGTAGGTCCGTGGTTGATGGAATGGATTGCTGATCACATCGTGATACCCGCGTTCTCAAAGATTTGGTCAATGTGCGTGCAAGTTCGACGATGGTGGAGAGAAGATGTGCTGCAATACGAAACTGACAAGCGAGTAGTGTATGTTTAGTATACCTGATACCCATCGGATGAACTAATGAAGAAGTAGAATGTTTAGAGTTAGTTGACTATTGAATGTAGCTTAATGTAATGTTGATCGATAATAAATGAAATAAAGTTTGCTTTCACTTCGCACATATGGCGTAATTCAATTTATTCCTATTCAAAGTATATGATTCAATGAATGGATAAGGCCAATTGCATCATACACTCATTGGCGTAGACATTCGATTATGATTCTGCAGTGTTTAGCTGTTGTTGTATTTAAGTACACAAAGGTCTTTATGATATTCGTGCTAATTTAAGCATAGAATTGAAGCAAAAGAGGAGAAAGTCAATTGAATTATGCATTGGCAATAGATTGTGTGTGCATCGTGTGTGCGCAAATATATCAATAGAGAACAGATGAATTTGTTAATGAAAAGAACCAACCTTCCCTTCCTTAAGTATTTCGCTTCTTTTTACACATAGCTAATTAGACATTAAAAATCATTGAAAGCCACACAAAACTATCAAAACATTCTATTGATTCAAGAATGAATAAACAAGAAATTATAAAATATGAACATTGTATTTGCTTTTGTCTGCAATCAGCATCATTGGAATTCAAGAGAAATATTTTTTATGAAATGGGATCTGGAGATTGTTCATTAAACAGTTTATTGAATTGTAATTGTCGAACCAAGAATAATGAAAATTTTAACAAATTTAACAAAATTTTAGATATTGATTGTCGGAAAAGCAATTTTACTTATAAACATAGAACTGCAAAACAGCACATAAATATTGAAAAAAACGTCAAAAAGTACAAGGAGAACATTAGCAAACAGGCAAATAGGTTCACACTCAATCAAAAGTGCTGTATTAATAATTTTGAAAATAAAATTCAAAATTACAAACGAACAACGACAATTCATGATGATCTTGGTAATGGGAGCACCCATGAGGAGAATCACGATCACCCAGCAATGGTAGATGATGAATGTGATCAGCAGAAATGCTGTTGTGAAGAGAAAGTTTGCTTTGGTTGCCTGAAATTTTTAAATTGAGTTTTAATTATGTGAGTTAGGTGATACTAACCTCAACGTCTATGAAACTTAGTATTCGAATCATATTAAACAAGGAAATTAATTCACTGGTAATACAAAAAATTATGTAAGTTCTTTTGATTGTCATTGTAACTTGATTTCTCAATTTGAACAATTTGTTTTTTACTGATTAATATTTGTTTTTGACATAACTCGAATTTCATTGCATCTCGGTCATCATATCAAATATATTTTGCGTTGTGATTCATGCTAAATGATTTATTAACAAAAGATGAGGGATACATTGCAACTGATACATTACAATGCATCATATTTGTCAAAAATTTGTCTATTTTCTATTATGTCATCAGTTTTAGCAATGATGGATCAGGTGACATGTTATATGCATTTGGTCTTAATTGTATTTTAATTTGTGTAGCTGCGTCTCCATCATATGTAAACTTCTTGTCTGTCATCTTTTTGAGTTCACTCTAATATTTGAGTTTGTATCGAAGCTTCTCCTCCTTGTTCCTGGTCTTAACTCTTCCTTACTTGGTTCTATTTCTAGTATCAATATCTCAAATCCGCATCGTCAATTAACATATCCTGCTCAAAACAGTACAACCCGCAATGGCAAAACAACCGAGCAGCTATGGGAGATGCATTTCCCATAAAAGTAAGAATCGCTAAAACCGAAATCCAAGAGGAGCACAAGTGTAAAGTGGCTCTCATCAAAAATGTGCCAAAAGAAATCAATGCGATAGATTCGATAGATTAGTTAGGATTGCACTCACACACACTTTGCGGTGAGACTGTGCATTGCGAACCACTGCCACACGAAAACAGTTGATGTCAATTGAAAAGAATGATTTAGGTTAACTTGCAGTTGCTACTGGTACCGGAACATTAAAATGATACATGCAATCTTGGGATTGAGGAATGGCAAACGTTCACACTAGTATGTGACATTGCTTGCCGGATAACTCGGTGACAGATGTACCATCTAATGAAATGCCTCAATAATAATGCCTCAATAGCATTTTGGCCCTACGGATCCGAAAGATTTTGTGTTAGGAATTTGCTTGTTAGAATTTTGTGTTTGCATTAGGAAGAGCTTCATTTGCACATTTTATGTGATATTATTTATGCGGACAAACACACATTGTGATTGCATGGAGCAGCGATTACAAACACACGAATTTATTGCATTTCTAGGTGAACTATTTACATTCTACACATCACAGCAGCAAATCAATCAAACATTTTACTCTAACAAGAATTTCACAGGGCACTTAATGATAGACTCCGCATCATTTGGTGTTTTTGAACGTGTTTACACATTTGTTTCAACCCAACAACAAACAAGCAAAACAGTTTAGAGTTCGACTCAAACAAACTAAAACAATTGTTGCCGAGGTGTGTGTAAAAACACTCAGAAGAAAACTTAATGGAAGCAATGATTCATATGGCAAATATTGAAATCAAATAAGTGATGACATTGAATCATAAGCCAGGAATCACGGTACGGTTGTCAACAGTCAACAGCACCAAACTGTTGAGGGTTTACCCACTCATGAGTTGAGCAGTGTTAAAAGAACACCCTAAAGGTAGATGTGCGATATACCATTTGAGTGTCTTTTATTTTATTGTCTATCTCTTCCAGGAAAAGAGCCAATTAGAGTAACGGGAAAACTGTGAAGGAACTTTCTTGCTAAATTGCTTTGCTGTGAGACTGACGCCGTCATAATTTGTGTCAAAACCTAAGTGGACAGAACATTGATCGACGAGCCACAGCAAGAGTTGCCGGTTGAGACCATGAGTAAATTGAATCTTGATTGCATGAAGGTAAACATAAATATGTGACAGAGTCGAGTGGTTTATGTTGGCTGGTGTTAAATGAAATGTGAGCATCAAACGAGGGAAACACAAACACAACAACAACATTTCACATAGAGTATAGGGCAAACAGAAAAATAGGATTTGACTATTTATTTCGTTACTAGAGTTACCTCGTGGTTACCGTTTGCGGTTTGGTCTGAGTTCGGGGTAAGGTGAACAGCGGTGGCGAGTGTTTGTGATGGCGCACAGTACACTCACTAGCCATCCAACAAAATGATACGATAAAATCCATTCGGCTGCATTACACAGGCAGAACTCGTTTGTTACTACTCAGTACCGAACAAACCAAATGTATACTCGTGCTATCTGTTTCTATGATGCTGTGTCCGTGACTAAAGATTTTTGGGTATTTGACACAGCTCGGTGGAACGCACGATAGCATGATGCCACTCGGGCACAGATCAATGACCATAGGGTAAAACATCTGCACAAGTATGACAAATAAGAATGATGAAAATAGACAGATCATAGATTTATTCACAGTTGAGAGTATTGAGATACATTATCGGCATTACTTAATCATAATCAAACATTTCTTTAAAAAATACATCTATAAAAAAAATGTAATTAGTCAGTAACACAATAGCCACCAACACAAACATCTAGAGGTGAATTAACTTGTCGTAAGAGGTAGCTCAATTTGCATTTAGAACAGATCGATGCAATCAGTAAACGTCATACTCGATGATGATGATGAAGGTTATTACTAGTTGTTCTGTCCGAACCACTTGGTCACAAGTAACTCAAAGAGAGAGAGAGAGAGAGAGAGAGAGAGAGAGAGAGAGAGAGAGAGAGAGAGAGAGAGAGTGAGTGAGGGCGAGAGGGATGTATAGATGCAGTCAAAACGGATTCATCCATTTCGTTGAGTACCTTCTTCTCCAGCTGAAATCTCTCAAAGAAATCCACCATCTGGGCACTCACGGTCCCTCTCGCACCCATCCAGAGACCAATTACTTCGCAGTCTCTGTCTTTTATGATGGGATATCTCTCTGCCAGGTCGGCGTAACAGCTCAGGTAAATAATTTGCTTCTCTGCTTGTACAATATTTCCCACGTCGTCTTTCGTTTCCCATCGGATAGTGGGGTCGATGATGTAGACTTTGTCCGAATTCGGTTCGTATGCGAGAATATCCACGAATCGATTGGCGCCATCTCCATCCGAACAGTAAGGTTCCACCACACATGTAAATCCCTTCGCACGGAGCAGTTTGGCCAGTGTAGTCTTGACCTGATTGTGACGGTCGATGCGTCGTTTTTCGTTGAAGCCACAGGGGAGGGAGAGAGAGAGAGAGGGAGAGAGAGTTTCTCTACTCCTCAACACTTCGAAGGAATAAGGAACACAAGGGCCAGTGTTAAATCACTTTATTATTGTCAAACAATGTCCGTCTCATATGCCACAGCCGTTGCTACATCGAGTCAGTGTATCTCTTGTTACAATGTTTGGTAATAATCTTGTTAAATTCGTGTGACACCTAATATCCAATTAGGCGCGTTAGTAACGATAGATAATCAGTCTAGTTCACCACCATCAGATGTTTGATTGGTTCAATTGCCGCGCTAATATCATTGTGCAAAAGAAGTGAATTAAGGGCACACACGTGACGATGAGACAATATGATTGGTCGACCTGCCACATTCATAGTACAGTAGTGTTATCATCTAAGTCGATTGTTTGATCCACATGTACATAAATCCAACATGATGTTCCGGGTGTGTGTAAAATTTTTCCGAGTTTGTTCAGACTAGGAAACAAATGTCACGGTTGTTTGGAACTTTAGTTCATTTTGCGTGCAAACCAAAACTCACAATATATATGCACCCAACGATACAGTACATTAGAACTATTAATCAACTCGTAATTGGTTAACATCGTTTTATTATGGTTAAGAACATTATTACTAAATTCAAACATAGATAGATTGCGTTCTGTTATCATGGTAGCAAACAGAACAAAGAAAGCAACCTAAAATAGACTGTGTAATGTAATTGTAGAAACAGAGATTGATTAATGTGCAGTGTATAGAAGACAAACATAAATTAACAATAACCAATAAGTAGGAAAATGCATGCAGACACGTTCAGTTAGAATCACGATCGTGCTGAATCAAAGTTGTTGACTCCTCATCTTCCTTGAATGAGCTTGCAAACAGACTGTCCACCAACTTGAGACTTTGAATTTGACTTAAAACTTCAAAACTGCAAAAAATATCAAATTAATTTGAATTTAATATTAATAATTTTGTAGACTACTCACTCGGTCTCTGGTGGTTCCTTTCCAGGCATATCATTGTAATACACGGGCACTTTAGGGATCGACTTTGAATGTGTCGAGTGATGAGATGCTTTCGACTGTTCACTCGACTGAGTCTTCGGTTGGTCAGCTGTAGATTGAGCAGTAGAGGCAGACGTTGATGGTTGAGCTGCAGCTCGTTGAGCAGCCAAATGGAAAGCCTGTCCCAGAGTGGAGGTGACACATCGAGCCCGTTCTGATGTTGTGCATTCGAGAAGCACACAAGCACGTCCAAGAGTGACATCATTGACCACAAGTACAGCAAAGCTCGAATCGTCATCATTGTACACGTAAGATATGTCCGACAGGTCGAATTGATGGACCGTTTTGCCAGTTGCAACTGAGCGCAATGTCAGGTGACTCAAGTTGGTGGAGGCGTTCACTCTGACATTCGAGGTTTCAGTGAGAGTCAAAGCACCACACAACTGGTGAAGCGATTCATCGGCAGAGTTGCTCAAACCACCACCAGCAAGTCCTCTTCGTTGGCGAACCAGAGCCAGGCAGTGATTGATCACGGCACAACGAGTGCCAAAGTCGAACTCATTCATTGAGCACTTGAGTGGAACGATGCCAGTGAAGCTCAAGACGTAGGTCACACCATCGGAGGAGGAGAACTTTGAGTCTTTGTGCAGAGACATGATCTTGGCGAGGTAGAGAGGTTGAAGATGCAGCAATTTCGGTAGTAGGACGGTCACGCTCACACAAATCATATGTATGTGAACGAAAAGCAACACAAACCACAGCAACAGCAAGTTCATGTCTACTTTGACTGACTCGTAGGTTGTTACTCATCAATGACTGACTTATCAGTGAGCAACTGGTCAAATGATCAATTGATAAGAGTTTGGTCATGTCTGCTGTCGATGATGTTGTGGGGTGAGGCTGCCTATCTCTTTACTCAAGTTGTTAGTAGTAGTAGTAGTAGTAGCACTCATGTGCCATTTGTGTGTGGTGGAAAAGGAAAGCGTGTAAGCAGTCAGCACCAACGCCACCAAGAGAACAATCACCGTCTTCCTCGTTTGTTCGCATACACCAAAATTACACTAAGATTGCCTCTGACTGAGCGAGATAGTCAATGACTTCACAAAGCAAACCATCAACAATCAACCTGATCGTTGTACTTGGCTATGTACATGTGAGCTCGTCTGTTTGGTGTGCTGTATGTCACAATCACCACCATCAAGCAACTTGACAAGATGATGGGAGGGATATGCGCAGAATACAACATGGCCAACAAGACCTATCCGGACAATTTTATCATATTCCGTGATTGATTGGTAGAGGGAAAGCTCTGATGTGTGGCGATTTTATCAAGCAACTTGACAAGATGATGATGAGGACGTAAATGGCTACGCAAATGATGCTTGCAAAATACTAATGAACAAAGTTGTGACAAATCCAGAGGACAATCTCACCATTCAATTAACGGGTGATGGTCATTTGTCCGATGATGACAATTTTGATATGAATGTCCAACCGGCAACTCAAGATATTAATCAAGAAGCATTTCAAGTGACGAGTGGCGATTTCCTTACCTTACAACCGTCGATATTATCTTGGCCAAATGCCAAAGCGCAAATTCCAACTAGAGACTGCAATTTGTGGTAAATGGTAAATTTACCATTTGGTGGTAAATTTACCACTCGATGGTAAATTTACCATTTTTTTACTGGTAAAAATTAATTTCATTATTTATTAATATTATTAAAATTAAAAGTGGGTTATGTAATTCGATCTTTTATAAAAAAAAAGCCTAAAATTAATAAGAATTCACCAAGATATTATTCAGCAGTTTTTGATCAGTGCCTTGGGCCATAGTCATCATGGTTCAGTTAGATCCGCGGGTTCATGTTGTCCAATTTGGACAAATGGGGTTCCGTTGGAATCGTCTAGAATTTGGATCTTATCCAATTGGATCGTTGGATCTTATTCCCAATTGGTTTGAGATATCTTTAATTAACAAATTCAGGGTAAAATAAGTCACAGTAAATGGTTCTTTATTATCAAAAAAATATATAAAAATAAATCTGTAAATCAAAATACAATTTCTTTTCGTAATACAAAATAATAATCACGGGAAAACAAAACTCAACCATTTTTTGACATCAAATTGTACAGTTTGTTAACGCGATTGAAATGCGCTTGAAGGAAAATTATAGCATCCAATGTCGGGTCGGACATGTTGCACCTAAACTCACTCAAAGTTCGTCTACAAATGCTGAAACATTGTTCACACTCGATTGAAGTTGGACGAATTAATTCAAGTGCAACTTGGATTGTTTGCAGGTTTTCTGATTTTGAGCCAGTGAGTTTATATCTGTTGATTTCGTCCTGTAGAATCTCACGAGTAGGAACATTACCTCGATTGAGACCATTTGATTCGGCTTGTTCGAGTAATTCATTGACCTTGTCATAGTAGTCAGTTTTAATTCGTTTTGGTTGCGGAGCCTCACCATCATCGTTTCGAATGTAATCTTCATCATCAACTCTACTTTCAGTTTCCAACACGTGCAACATCGCGTCCAGGATTTCATCTTCAGAATACTTGTCAAAGTGATCGTATTTGAAAGTTCGGTTCTTAAGGAAGATGAGTGCATCACCATAAGCAGTTCTACGAACTGAAATTTCGTGCACCAAATTTGAGTACAACTTTTGAGCAAATAAACTTTCCTCAAGCGAGCGCAATTCGTCCAACATTGGCACAATGTAACAATCTGCTTCAAACAAGTTTAGTTGGTGTTTCGAAAGTGATGTTATGCAATGATGGACAGGTTTCAATACGGACATCATTTCCTCCACCTCAAGTAAATCTTCATGAGTAAGAGTATTTCTGTGTAACGTTTTCCATATTTCTTTTTGTTTCTCTTGTTTATTTCACTGGTCGCATCCTCGATTGGGGTTTGGAGGTAATGGAAAATGCGCATCATTTTGTACAAACTGTCCCATCTGTTCTTTGAGTCTAGTGATAGTGTTCGCTGCTTCTCTTCTTCTCCCAATTCTGCAATCACCATTTGGGACAAAGTTTCTCTATTTTCTGGACTTGAGTTGATTCGTTTAATAATGTTACGAACCGAGGCAATCACTTCTTTTTTGCGATCTTCAATAAATTCGTAAGTATCCACGATTATTTCGATCGGTTGGGAGAATTCGTCAGACTGTTCATCAGTTTCATCGAGATTGACCAGGTCCTTCTTCTTGATGGTGAAGAGGGTCTTGGTCACACCAAGATGAATTGCGTGCAGAAAGCAAAGTTGACTTATCTTGTCGATGAGTTTGGCTAATGACTTCATTACACTTGCCCCGTCACTAGAAAGAGCATGGAATTTCCAACGAAGAAATTGAGGTCAGAAAAACTTTTTTCCCCCGATATTGAACAAAATGGCGAGATTTTCGTAGGAACTTACTCCACTTTAAGTTCTAAAAGACAATCTAGTTCGTCTATGAAGAAACCAAAATTAGACGCATCTCAACATGACAATGGACAACAACAGACCAGCCATACTCAATATTATGCTAAATAGTAAGTATATTTGTGTTGACCCTAAATGACTTTCCACATTTACTAACACGCATAACTACCACAGTAGTTCTAATGATCTCAGCAAAATAAAACATCCTCCAAGTGAGAGGTCCATATTGAAGTTTAGCAACCGAACTGCAGTTTCACCCGATTTGTTAAGAGATGACGAGGAAATTGATTATATTGACTTGTCCGATGAATTGGCCGATAGTAAAGAGGAAAATCAAACATTTAATCTGGGCTCAACTCAGACCGTTCCTGTATTGCCTCTAGTAAATAATAAACCGCCAACTTCAGCTCGACGTAGCAGTAAAACGAAAACCCCCGCAAAGAAACCCAAGAAAGAAGCCAAACAAGTGACTAATAAGGCTAAGAAATCTAATGGACCTGAATGGGACATGAACATCATGTGGCAGAGGTATTATGGTCTCTGTAGAGCTAAATGTATGGTCAAGGATTGCGACAAGACATACAACGGCACGTAAGTTTGATTATTCTTGAGTTATTCAGTAAACTAATAATAATATTGTTATTTTAGAAACATTACAGACAAGATCGAGTATCATATCAAGATAGATCACCAGAGCACAAGTGAGTGGTCCTGTGCAAAATGTCCTCTCTATTTCCTTAAATACGATGATTTGGCCATTCACTATCTTATGCAACATCTCGGCATCTATCAATGCTCATATGACAATTGTGGATTTACGAGCGATATTAGATCAAATGTCAATGATCATTCCAAAGTACATGACAGTGACGAGGAAGGTCATATGTCTGAAGATTCGGTCGAGTTTGTAGAGGAAGTCCAATCAAGCATTCAACAATCAACCGATGAGCTTCGAGTGAGAAACAATAAGGATCTTCGATTGCAATCCTCGATTTCTTCTCGTACAAAGGATAAGGTACAAATTGGGACGGAGAAATTGTCTCAAGACATTCGACACTCAAACGATCTTATGCATCAAGATGAACTTTTCACTCATCATGCTAACCTAGCTGCTTATGGACAAGCAAAAGACAGTCCTGCCCAAGTACAACAACAACAAGTGATCCGCATAAATGAAATGGCCATCAGTCGGTTTGAAATGTTACCAATTGGAATGTCAACAAACGTTCAATAATGAGAAAGCTCTCATGGATCACATGTGGATTAAGCATCGCATTCAAGAGTTTCCGTGTGTGGTCAATAACTGTCGCCAATCGTTTGCTTCATCGTGAGTATATTTACTATTTTTAAATGTCTCAACAAACTAACGCTGTTGTTCTTCTTGTTAGACTCATTCTTAAGGATCACATTGAGAAGGACATAAAAGAAGGGCTAAACCGACTGAAACAAACGGATGTGTGAGTGAGTGAGTGCTGATGGTGATGACGAGAGAGTGAAAGCGATAAGTGAGTAAAGGTTATGATGACATACACAGCTCAGACAGAAAGAGAGTGTGGCATTGGTGGTGGCGCATTGAACACAGACCTCACTGAACGAGAAAGACGTACTACATAGCACTGGCGTACTGCGGTGGTAATGGGCTTCAATGACCTACTACCTACACTCACACTAATTGATTGGTCGAATTAGACTTAAAAGTCACAGATAGAACAAACGAACAAGTACTAATGTGAGGAGAGTGTGTGACATACATTATGCAGAGAACTGTCACTGATGAACAAAACAGAGCAAATGTGTTCGATTCTATTTGGCTCGACAAATCAGAACTGACTGTGAGTTCGATTATGCATCGATGGCTGTGTATGTGGTGTTTGACAC
This sequence comes from Rhizoglyphus robini, assembly GCA_023373905.1. NCBI lineage: Eukaryota > Metazoa > Arthropoda > Arachnida > Sarcoptiformes > Acaridae > Rhizoglyphus > Rhizoglyphus robini. The sequence goes on along the minus strand of JAKIJQ010000511.1, from coordinate 11,974 downwards.
TCGTGTTGGTGCAATCGTAGTTGCTCGAATAGAAAGTTTCTGTTGAATTGTCACTAATAGATGCACTCAACTGCAAAGTCACGGTGTCGTGTTAGTGCAGTTGTGTTGTCTGCTTGTTACTCGAGAATATGTTCATGTGTGTGCTGTATTGGTTTGTGCTTGTGTGCTAGTGCAAATCACGAAAGGGTGCCACGAATAGTGGTCAGTGCCACTAGTTGACCTTCCCTCTGGTCACTTCATTTGTTCTGTGTATTCTTGTGGAGATGCAGTTTGCTCTCAGTGCTTTCTGTGCCACTACCTCACACGCTTGGTCCACATTGTTAGTGGTTACAATGTATCGCCAGCACACATGATCCAGTGTTGCGCGACACATCAACCAATCAGATCACTCTGCTTCCTCTTTTTAAGTGGTTGCGTTGAAGGTCATTCTTCCACAAGCTGCAGTCCTGAATGGTTCTCTCTCCCTGGATTGCTATAACTCCTGACATTGAATGTCTCTCTTCCACTCTGGTGTTGGACTACCCTCTCTCATCCCTCATTGCCTTGTCTCCACTCATCACATCACTTCCAAATCTACTTTCATCTTCATGTACACCCTATCAACACCATCAGTCATCATCATCAGCTTCAAATGGAGTCTGAATGGTTCGTACTTTTTGTTATCTGTTTGCATTGATTAGGTAGATGTAATTCTTAGAGTGAGTGATCGTTTATCCTTGTGTTGCGCTAACTCTTGTCTATTCGATTTTCTCTCGATGGACAATTCTCAAACACATATTGGCACACACTCTCGTTTGTCTTTGTTGGACTGCGTGTAACTTGTTGAGCATTTGAGCGCACAGACTCAAGGTGTGTCTTATGGAACTTTCTTTCTCTCTCTCTCTCTCTCTCTCTCTCTCTCTCTCTCTCTCTCTCTCTCTCTCTCTCTCTCTCGCCCTCTCGCCCTCTCGCCCTCTCGCCCTCTCGCCCTCTCGCCCTCTCGCCCTCTCGCCCTCTCTCTCGCCCTCTCTCTCTCGCTCTCTCGCACACTCTCTCGCTCTTTCTCGTTCTCCCTCCCGCCCTCTCTCTCCCTCTCTCCCTCTCGCACTCTCTCTCTCGCCCTCTCTCTCTCCTCTCTCTCTCTCTCTCTCCCTCTCTCTCTCTCTCTCCCCCCTCTCTCTCTCTCTCTCCCTCTCTTCACTACTCTGTCCTTTCGTGAGCCTCTCTAAATCTGCATCACCGACGACGACGAACAGGTCCGTTCCATCTGCTCTTCACTCAATTCAGATTTGTTTCGGTAATCCGTCTCCTCCTTTGAGTAAATCGTGTTTTGGGCCGTATCGAACTGTTCCAGTGCTAGTGTTTGCCTTTTTGTTGCGCCCTCTCTCACTCTCGTTGGCTCAAGTCTCGTTCTACATACGACGACGACGTTCACAGCTGTGTTCTTGTATCTGTGGACATAAGTGAAAGAGTGACCTGTGCAGTATCGTCATGACATTTGACCACAGCTGTGTCCGTGGCTCTATGTGCGTTTGTTTAGCTTACAATTGTTAGTTGTTCTTCTTAATTTTCTTATCTAACGTTTTTTTATTATCTCCCATTAAAATAACTCATTATGTCTCTCTCACAATTTGGCCCATCTATGTAAGTAGCGACTGTTTTGTCTCACAGAACAATAAAATTCTTTTGTTTTTTACAGCTGCATCTGTGACGAAGTCTTTCTTCTGGACGGTGCCTGCCAAACTGGATATAAGAATACTAATTGGGGCCTGTTTCAAAATCACAAGAGAAACGTACACCTGAACGCCCTCTACAGAGATCTCTCCAAGAACAGATACCGTCCCACAAACTGTCAAGTGGGTCTCAGTGGTGTTCAACCAGGAGAAGTCGAAGAAGAGGTCGATTCGGAAAGTGACATCGACGATGTAGAAGCAACTCGTGCTGAACTTGTCATTCCTCTGAATCTCTCACCGATACTCAACAACGGACGAGTGAGTGTTTTAATTCTCAATTTGAAATTGTTTTTACATTTTTTGTTTTTAGGCCTTCCATGCAGCAGTCGGAGTTGGCAACGATTTGGCTGTGTCAGCAGAGCTTGTTGGATCACTTTGTTGATGACCAACTATTGGAAGCCAGAGCAAGAGTGGAGACTGCCGAGGCTGAGGCTGCTGCAATTGCATTGGTGGTGGCTAATCGTCGGGAAGAATTGGCCGAACACGCATCAAAGCAAGCCAAGGCTGGCGATGAACTGATGAAGTTGGACATTCTGTTAAAACCAAAACCCGTTGCTTAAAAAAGTAAAAAAAAATCAAAATTCGCCCCCGGAACAGTCTACTGTTCAAATAAACCAAGACGAGCAGCCGGATCCTAACGAAAATTCTCTCGACACTTCTTTTCGTGGGAATTCTCTACGTCGTCTTATTAGCTACCTCCCAACAATAGTCAAGTCATCTGAGTACGTTGCCAAATACTCAAAGTTGGTCATCTTGGGCTTAGGCCCTGCCAACATTGAGTCGTTATTTCACGCCTATCTTGCCAGTTATAAGATAGAAAACAGGCGCCTCGACTTTTATCGCTTCGGTAAACTCTACCAAGCTCATATTTTAATCGAGTCGGCTAAGGTTTGTAGTCGAATTGTCGGTAAGTAATTTTTCTTTTTTCACTTTGACATTCATTTCTCCTTTTTCTCAATATATTGATTTAATTTCAATTCTTCAACAGAGCGATCAGGGCTCAGCGTTCGCTACAACCGATTGATTACACGAACCGCTATTGACTCGCCTCGCATCATTGATAATCGATCCACCAACATGTTCACGGTTGCGGCCAAAAGTTATTTCGAACTCGTGGCCGCCACTTTCGTCATTCTGATGCTGGCTGATTATTTTCAGTCGAAAATTGCGGAAAGTTTGGCGGTTAAAAATCCAAACGACAAGTCAAGTCGACATCATGCCTCAACAAGTTCCACAGATTTTGGCCGGAAGTGGTGCTTATTTGATTCATTTGCGCAATAAGTGCAATGTTAATATTGTCTCGCCCAAACGGTACAGCATTGATCCCAAGTTCTGAATTATGAGATCACTTGTAAGTTTGCATCATTTGTTTAGCATTTCCTCAATAAGTTTTTTTTTGTTTTCGCCAGGTAAATGTCTGCTGTGCGGAGTCCGAACTTACGGAAAGCATTCGCGAGCTGTCCATGCCCTACGGTTACATGTGCGCCTAATCTGGTGCCCTGGTCACCTTACACTGGTTACCTTGTTAGCTTGTGCATTTTGATTTTTATTTATTTATTACCTACCTGTGTATTTTGATTTCCTTATATTCCTTATCCTGCATTTTTATTGTGAATTGTTTTATTTCAAATAACGATTATATTTATATATTTTAAATTCCTTATTCTTATTTGTATGACAAATTTGATTTTTGAATCTAACTATAATAAATTTTGATAATATTTTATTTTTGCATTTGTAATGCTTTCTTTGACTGGCCCCTTTCCCTTTGTTCAGGTGCATTTGAAATATGTGTTAGGAGGCCAATTTGGAAAGTCATGCTGATGAGGAGGGTTTCGAATTCGCTATTAAAGGAGGAGCTCGAGACGAGCCACAAGCAGTCGTAAACCAGGAGTCCTCGTGCCTATCCCAAGTTCGGTAAACAAGTCAAGGAACTCTTCGCTGTCTCGACCAATCGGTGGACCAAGCAGGACCGGCAGCAAAACCTATTCACCACAGGAAGTCTTCTGTCGCATCTATCCATCTTTGTTTGTTAATAAACCGTTATACTTTATCACGTGTTCGCTTGTGTCTTCTGTTCGCAAAAGTCTGACATCCTTACATATGTTGTACTGATATTGCGATATTGCTGACCGATAACACAAATAAACGGCAGACACTTTCTCTCTTGGTTACTCGAATGAGAGGTGAGTGTGGATGGTGTTAGACGATGATTATGGTGATAATGACACAGTGCCATACAAGCAGTGAGGCAAAATTGATGCAAACACTTACGCAACATTGGATTGAAATGAGATACATCCACATCGATGGCATGTTCAACTGAATACACGATAAGTGATGTGATGAAAGGTGGCAGTGACCGACGGCGAGCTAGTAAATGACTCCGTAAATTGAACTTACTAAGGACATTCAAGTGATGAGGATATTAACGATTAGTAGATACTGTGAGGTGATCTGTGCATGTGTTGTGTCCTATGTGACTTGTCCAACGTAGACACTTGTGCCCTTTGAACTCTCACATCAGATAGTAGACCAGCTGCACAAACACACCTGCTTACAGGCACACACACAAACACACACACACGGGTGCTACCGCTGACAAACACGATCATCACTAGCCGTCATTAAGAATTACAGCTAGTTAGAAATCATGGATTGTGCGATACTATTAAATGTGGAATTGTACAACCGGTTCAATTAATTGGTATCATGAAAACATCAGTTGTGTCATTCTATGACAGTAGGACAGAAGTCTAATGTGACGACCACAGTTAAGCGCGTGCACCATTACCGAACACCACTCGTTACCTCCATGCACACAAACCTATTTGTTGTCACTTTTGCACTTCACTACTTACTTGTGAGACACGACTGAGAGAGCCGTTCTGTCCGTGTACTCCAAATGTTTTACCAGAAAGTGCTGTGCACAATGAAAATGCACAAAAACAACACGCAACAACAACAAGAAATGACTTGAAACTTGTAGTACACTGACACAGCACAGTCTGTCATACAGCCACGATATGCAAGCCAATGGACAGGCACACACCAACCGATTTACCATTCCAAGCCGAGTGTATGTTCATGTATGTCATAAGTGAATCGTTTCATTTGACCACTTCCTTCCACTTTGTCTGTCCGTCATTATTGATCATCCCTCATCGATCATCACCCTTTCAATCTCATCTCTATCGATTTGATTCTACTGGAACACAAATATTAGGCAAAGGTATAAACAATGGACCCCTTTGGATGCCACTTGATAGTTATTTTGGTAATCTAAAGATCGCGCTAGTAGTCGTCTTCTCTTAATTGGCTTGTAATAATAAGTCGTTATCAGTAAGTCAACGATTAGTCAATTTTGAGTTGTATTGCTCAAAGTAAGCTCTTGTACAGTACAGTTACGTGGACCTAAACAAGCGGACGATTTCTGCATCAACAATGGCTTCAAACTCGCACAAGCACTGGACTCGAAGCACTCGAATGCTCTCGTTGATAACAACAATCCGAGTGATTTTGTCTGTGGTCTACAGCTGCAACGTTCTAGAAATGAGATTCCACAAATTGAACTGGCGAACAAGGAGAAGGAACAGTGGCAACAGTTGAGGTATGTTATGAGTTGTGCTATTTTGTTAGATTAATCCTTTTTTGTTTTGTAGTGACCGAGAAACTGCGCACAACATTGTAGAACAGTACAAGTCACAAATGGACGATCTTCCATATGTGTCTCTGAGGAATATTTTCTCGCACCTTCCACTGCAAGATGTGCTGCAAATGGCACGTGTCTATCAGGACTAGATGTCGTTTCAAGTAGAAATCGCTTCAAAGACAAACTCTATCAGCATACTTGTGGGCATACCAGTCACCCTAAGTGAACAAGTCTTGCTTTACGCCTATTTCTACAATCCACACATGCAAATGTTGCTCAACGATGATGGCACGCGAATGTACCCCAGGTGCAAATCTGATGACAAATGTCTCCAAGTTCATTATCGTTCATTTGGTTCTGACACCGTTCAGTTCCTTGCCTCAACTCTTCCCAACATCGAAACTTTGCAGATCATCATCAATAAAGGATCGTTTGAAGTGCTCGATCAGGTGAGGTAACTGATTCAACTGTAGTCAGCGAAACTAACAACTCTCAAATTGTGGTGCAATTTTTCTGAAAGTGAGGAGAGTCACCCAATGGCGAACAAGGTGATTCGGCTATTGCAATTGATCAACACCCTGCCTGTGGTGGGTCGGTCACCCACACGACGGTGGTGAGTTGATAAGACAAAGTCATTCATTCATCAGCAGCTTTATCTTGTCAGCGTGTCAGATCAAAGTGATGCTAAAAGAACTGTCGTAGTGTTATGAATGGACCGAGCCAATTCCATCCCGTTTGGTGACAACTGCCAAGTAAGATTGTCATAATTGTCCCCAAACCAGCACTTCTGATCCTAGACGACCCTGTCGTTAGTGCTGACAAGGCTGAGCAAGTCAATCTACCAGGATTTAGTTGGACTATGTGAGAGAGATCGAGTCACATTGCTATTCACCACCAAGTACATCGACGAGTATGCTAACGTGCTCGGTCGAATGCATCACTGCCACATCTTGCCACAAGACAGCCTCATTGGGCTATTGGCTCGATTCAAAATGGTCACTCTCGAGCAAGTCAGTCTTCACCTGTGTGCCAAATCGAATCTCAGCGTTGAACACGCATAACGACCACTGCCTGGTATGTGTTGACTTACTCATTCTAATCCACACTCAGATTAATTTCCACTTTCCCTCCCTAAGTCATGTCAATGTTGAGTCTCACTCTCACATAAATAGCGACCACAGGCTGTTGCTTAGTGTGAGCGAGTTGAGTGATACTCGTTGCAATGGAAATTGACTATTACACCAAACAGCGAGCACAACTATACAGTGTACGATGTACAACTGGTTACGGGTGTTGTGAGAGTGGTGAACAGTTTAAAAATTGTGTCTTTTGTCGGATTGTGTCGGTTGTATCCCGATTATACCTGACTGACGAAAAGTGACAAGCACTGACAAAATACATTGCTGATATTGGGCTGGTGTGACTGTGTGATTGTTTCGATAGTGGTGCTGATCATTGAGATCATTTCGGTGGATGAACATTTGAACCGAGCAAACCCATGGGTTTAGTCTAGACTGAGACAGGCGTCGTTGATTTCGAAAGATTGAAGCGATAGATCGATCGATCATTACAAGACAACGATCCAAAAGTAGTCGATGACAATTTCCGTGTGTGCATGCAAAAACGAGCCAGATGGTGATTCTGCCTGCCACTCAAACAAACACGTCTACTCAATACAGCCTGTTTTGACCTATCAATTGGCCACTCACTCATAAGTGCACGTCTTCCAGTGGTCCATCTATCGAGTGGTCTATGACAATCTGCCTGCGGTATCACTTGTTGTCATGTCTGTTATGCATATGCATATGCATATGCACACATATGTTTCAGATCCACGAGTATTCGCGGTCGCATTCGCATCTTTTGCAATTTAGACAATTTGTCACAGTCTTTAGTTGATTCGATTCTTTCATTTGTCGTTGACCACGCCAACACATAGCAACAGTCCAACACACAACAAGCACAAGTATCCATACTGTTACAGACAATCTCATCGTTCAGTTCTCATTGCACTGAGGCTATATAGGACTGGTCATACAAAATGGACTGAGGAACAATTGCGATTGATAGTGAAAAGTTGTGTGTGTTCAGTGTGCACAGATGTTGTGTGACTTGCACACTTTGGTTTCGACCATTCGTGAGCACCGGAGCACTCAGCAGTGGAACAATCATTGAGAAGAATACATCTCGATTTGCCCAAATCGAATGATACCGCTTTAAATGAGAAACATATGGTGAGGTGGGCTTGATTGCACTCGATACCGACGTTTTTTCATCGATTAGATTGCCTCTGAACGAGCCCAATTAGCTTTTCTACGCCGTAGAATCTATGGCAAACTCGTAATTCAGTTGTGTGTGTGTGTCACAATGGTCAACTGGTGACAAGCCTAAAGTGTGTCAATAAATTGATTAGGCGCCACAAAGTTAGCTACTCCGGCACCGGCACTAAAGGTGACAACGACCATAACGAACTAACCGACAATGTATGCCAACACTTTACACCAAATGTGACAGCGGACACTTGCTCGATTAACGAGCCATGCCGGCAATCTCGCCAAGCACACAAACACTCTAACATAATCAGACAACACGTGAGAATATATTTGCTTACAATCACTCAATCATTGGACAACTAGAAGTCACATTAGTCACTACCTGTCGAAGCTATTGCCTGTTCGGCAACACTCCGTTGGTGTTGACAATGAATAACGCGCGTTCCAATGTGTTTGCTTGTGTGTCACTTGCCAACGTTGTTGTTGTTGTTGTCAAGTGAGAGTTGGGAGATTGCTTGTAAACAACTCACAAACACTGACACATTTCTCAATTGCCATACCAACAGCAATTGCCGAGCACTCACAAATTTTCGCGACAATCTCTGCGTCGACAATTAACGTCGATGGATGCGTGTCGATGTGGATGGATCACAGTCTGTGCTGACTGGTTTTTATCACCAAGAATAGCTTTGAAACAATTCCAATAAAGCAACCACCACCACACCTGGTACATTCATCCGACACTCACAAAAATATCATTTGACAAGTATAGCATAACCATCACTGACCAAGGCAGCAGCAACAACATCATACATCATTAAAATGTTGCATAATTTGGCAATAAATCTCAGTTGTCAATCTAACCGATAACTACTCGGTGGAATTAGTAGTTCAGAACAGAAAGCAATGGAAAACGACTACACAGATGGGCATCCAAATTGATATTAGATGAACAAAAGGCGCACATATCCTATCTTATGTATTTTTTAACGCTGATTTCGAATCTGTACTCAAAATTTCAAAATTGGCTCATTTTTCAAGATTTTTAGAGGTTTTAGACATATTTTTAGCCATATCTATTTAAAAATCTACGAAATATAAACTTTTTATTCTAAAATCAAATTCTATGAGTTTTTCTGAAAATTTTAAGCTCAATAACACCCAAATCGGTCAATATTTAGTATTTTAATTCGATTTTTAGAGATTATATTTTAAAAATAAATTGATTAAAAACAAAACCTTTTCACCTTTGACTATGTTAAAATTTGTACCTCTTTACTTGTGAAAGTAATTTTTAAAAATCGAATTAAAATACTAAATATTGACCGATTTGGGTGTTATTGAGCTTAAAATTTTCAGAAAAACTCATAGAATTTGATTTTAGAACAAAAAGTTTATATTTCGTAGGTTTTTAAATAGATATGGCTAAAAATATGCTTAAAACGTCTAAAAACCTTGAAAAATGAGCCAATTATGAAATTTTTATTACAGATTCGAAATCAGCGTTAAAAAATACATAAGATAGGACATGTGCGCTTTTTGTTCATCTAATATCAATTTGGATGTCCATCTGTGCTAGTAATTGCTAAAGAACAACTGCAGTGAACTAGATGTACTGATAGCTGTATCTGACGGGCCAAAAGATACACTTCACATATGCACAACACATTGCCTGCTAAATGCATTCTCCACTCAGTGACACTCTTACTGACAATTGCAACATGTGTGTTATTCATGCGATAGACAACTCACAACTCATTTTAACTTACATTGCAATTACACATGGTGGTGCTGTTCTGGCTAAGGTGCAAGTGGTGACACTTTTGGTAGACGAGCACAGAGGTGCATTCGGTGGGCGGCATCTTGTTTGCTTGGACCAATTCAACGACAATCATCAGAACGAGTTAGAGTGGACCTTGCAGACTGGCACAGAACAGGGCCTGGAGAGAAGATAAGCCTGAGTACTACAGATAAAATTGACATCGTGAAGTGACCATCGTCAGAGCACAACACCAAAAAGTGTCCATTGGGAGTGAAAGCCACCGAGTTTACTTCTCTATGGCAATGTCTCATCGGTGTATGCATGCACACTCCACTTTCACCATTCAACGATCACATGTATAACCAAATGCCATTGTGTAATCGATCGTGTCTAGTCTCATGTTCCGTGAACATTTAATTGCCCACAAATCAGCTGAGTCAACTTTATTCCACCGTTTTACCGAGAATAGATCATCGTGTATTGTCTATTGATTGACTTTTGTATGCCGAGTAGAACAACATCGGTGCATTTGTATTGTAGTGCACCACAGAGGTGTGCCGTAAGTGTGTTTCATGATTTATTTGAGCAAGGCGTCCGAAGTGTGGTGTTGGATTCAATATAAAGTTGAATGCTCAGTTTGGCACCAGTTGTAGCAGTGGTGGGGATAGTGGTGGGGATTATGTTGATCGAGTTGTATTGATACGATTGCTTGTGCCACAGTGCCTCATCAAAGACAATCAGCAGTTTAAGCTAGCCATTTGTGCGTTTATTACATGAATTCATTCGAGTGGTGATGATAATATACTGAATTATGGGTGCAGAGTAGCAAAAGCCCACCAATGATCGACTCAGTGGCTATCTCATATACTGTGCAATGCGTGCATATCTGTGGTACGGCTATTCGGTGTTAGTACACACTAAGCAAGTTGGCGTCTATTACGTAGAATTGTTTTCACTAAATTGTGTTGCCATTGCCGTGACCAGTAGATGTGACATGGTGGAATGGTTATGCCTTGCTTGACGTAACCATTGTCACACTAAACCAGTGAACGTCGATTGAGTGCAATGGTTGTCACTCACTTTTTGTAGTCTGTTGGCCCCTGTCTAGCAGAGGTGACATGGTGGTAAGTCTGTCTTTTGCTAGTTGTAACCAGTGCCACACTGAGTCAGTTGGTGTCCATAGTCACCCATGTCAGGCAAACTTGTCGTTAACAATTGTTCAAGTGCACTGATTGATGAAGTGTGTCTGTACAAGAGCCGCAGAATGTGCATTGGCTCAATGCTGCAATACGTCAATTGATGAGCCCAGTGTAGTTCTATGCACAGAACAACAACTCATCCAAAGGTGTAGTGAGTTTGAGTAGATGTCATCAAGCAACTTTGCACAATGTTCGCTTCAATTGAACCAACTTGAGCCTTTTTGACACTACATTCGCCAGACTCGAATCTGTCCCAGGACGTTTGTACTTTGAATCTTAGCGTACTATCATGTACTAATTCACCGATCATTGATATTCGCGCAGTGATTGTTGCCACGTTTGGGTGTGTGCCTTTTGACTTTTTGATTTGTTCTGTTACTTTTCATTGAATATACACTCTGTATTACCCACCGTCCTGTGCTAATGCTCATTCACCAACAGCAATTTGTCACATCTGTTTGTTCTGCAACGATACAATCTGCTCCATCGGCTCTCCACCATCGTTCTCACCTAGAACAAGCACAACAACCGGCGCTGCCGCCACAACCAAACACATGCATTACAATTCCTTCATGGTAAACATGATAATTTGCACATGATCTGATGCTTGATTGCAATAAACATTGCCGCGTTTGGACCAGTAACCGACTGATTGATCAGAATTGACACGCACCAGCTCGCATCTGCACTTTGTTAGTGAGATTGGTTTTGCGATGCAAAATGGTACAGATGTCAAGCTATTAGCTTAATTTATGCCTATTGGATGCCAACATTATGAGCCATCTGTGCACAGTTGTATCCGGTCATATGGCACTGGCCCTGTGCCCCGCTACTGTGTCCAACCAATAGACATAATGAACCGGATTCCCATGTCTATACTTTCTTACACCCAGCCGGATAGTCTCAGCACAACTCTTGCACTTGGGAGGGTATTTGTCTTGGTACGAGCCCTGCTGTTTGGAAGAGCCACAATAGGAGTGCCAAGTCACTTAAGGTCCGAACAGACACGATGATTCGCGTTCATTTGTAATGCTTCGGAACAGAAAAGTTTTTCAACAGAGATTGTGGTGATATGGTGGCAGTACGATGCTAGAGGTTCTGTGAAAAGATTTGACTGATACAGTCAGTTGTTGTATCACCTCTCTTATCACTCAGAGGATCTTACCGAAGTCAGCATGGTAAATTTTGCTTGTATAGATAAACTTTGCGGATATACTCAATTCAATAGAAAGATATTTCGAGTTTGAGCAGGTCGCTGTCGGTGATAGTCGAGTAAACTCAAACAGATCAGTCTTACGAGCCAAATGGGTAGACTACTGAACAGTTGACAATACTAATGAGTGGTTATTGTGGGTAGATTGTGCTGCATTCTAAAG
>JAKIJQ010000510.1:20000-39888 GCA_023373905.1 Rhizoglyphus robini | reverse complement strand
GCTACAACTCAAGCCCACCAGGTGCTTCTAGCTCTTGTCCATCTGGGACTGGTTCTGCAGGCGCCCATCCCGTCCAAAGTGGCTCTGGTCCAACTGCGTCAATCAGCACACCACCACCCTCTCCTGCTGCTTCGTCGAAAGGAGGCAACGAAATCGATCTGGCGGGAACTGGCCTCTCCTCCTCCGCTCCACCTGCAGGAGGCACTTCACCCATTCCTACTCTGGACCTAGCTTCAAATGCGCCAACTTCAAGTCCAATGCCGAACGCTACTTTCCCACCACGGTTTGTGCCTGCCCTTGGTTCTGGTGGTAGATCGTCCTCCGCTAGAAGCAGAAGCATGTTTCAAAGCGCCCCAAGCAGGTCTGGTTCCGCCGTACGACCACCGCTGTTCTATCAGCAAATGTTGTCACCGCCACCAACGCCAAACATGGGTTCATCAGGCCGTCGACCAGTTGGACCATATGACCAAATGGGCCCACCGATGACCTTCTCGCCCTCCCCAATGGAAGATCCCTATGGAGCTGGTGGAGGTTCACAGTCAGGCGAGTCTCGCGGTCCACGACAGATTCCAGCCGTTCAACCAGGCTTCCAGGACAACTATGGATTCGGATCGCACTCTCGCGAGTCTCGAGGCCTTCGACGGACTGCTTCCTGCCCACCCTCCTTCGGTCGAGCAGGTTCTCAAAGCAACTACGGACCCGGTGGTGGCTCCCAATCTGGCGAGTCTCGTGGTCCTCGTCAGCCATTCGCGGGAGCAGGTTCTTTTGGTGCTGCAGGAAGTGGTGGTGGCGCCCGACTAAACACTGCACTTGGCCCTTTCGCCTTCCTCTCTGGACCGATCAATTGGCAGAACCATCCACTGGCGGTCAACTTTGCCTCCCTCTTGCGATCGTACCTCAACCGCAATGGTTACCGCGATGGAGTGAGCGATCCCAACTATGGAGCCCGACAAAGCTACGCAAGTACCGGGCGCTGGAACTCTGCGGGCTCGCGAGGTGTGTCAAGTGGCTATCCACAAGCTGCTCCACAAGGCGGCACTCCTCCTCCCTATCCTCCACCTGACTACTAAATCAGGTCACCAGCACCATTCGGATCCATGGATTCCGCTTAACCCAAACTAAACTCCTAGTTGCTTAACTCGCTATGGAGGTCTATTAAATTTATTAATTGACAATTCATAATTGTTTTATTTGCAATTTTTTTTTAAAAGCAATCATTAATAAGGACAGTTAATAATAATAATCGGGGAAACCGAAAACTTCGATTATCTGACCACCTTCATAAGGATCAGGCTGATCAGATGAAACCGATGGAGTGGTTACCGGAGAGAGCACCAATGAAGGCTCTTCATCAATCAGTGGAAGAGAAGGCATTGCTTGGTCCAGGGGAAACTGGTTCGGGAGATGGTTCGGCAGTTGAAGATCGATGCCTTGGTCCAGATGCACCACCATCATCGGATAGTGAATGGCTCGCAAGTGAATCACCAAATGCTCTTCGTACAGAACCAAGCGAAGGTCGAGAGAGGGCGGCGCCTGTTGTTGGACCGATTGGTTGGGATCGATTTGTTTGAGCCCGAGGGCAGCTTCGAGATCACCGTCTGCCACAATGAGACCAAGTAGGCCCACTCGTAGGTGCACAGGAAGAAAAGATGGCTGATGTCCTCGGTGGTGAATCATGAGAAAACCAACCGAATTTGGACCTTGCCAGGACCATTTAGGCTCCGGATCCAAAGACACCTGAACCAGTGGAATAAAAGTGGAAGGCTTTTCGGACCGCGCAGCAGGAGGAGCGTAGTCGTTTTCGAGAACGGACTTTATCCATTTCTGGTATCGGACATATCGAAGGTCGTGTGACGATGCCGGAAAACGAGGCTTGACACTCAAAATAGGACCTTTCGATTGTTGGATCATTTGCTTCGGTTTCGGTTCCTCTCCAAACAGTTGTTTATCGTTGTCCTGCAGGAAGCCAATACTTTCGAGACTTGAGTCTGGTTCAGGTTGAACCCAACGACCTGTCACCGAAGAGATAGGAGCACCAACCGAGGCAGCACCAGCGGCAGTAGGTCCGGTGGTGGTTATACCAGTTGATCCTCGTGCAACTAGAAATACATCACTTGGGTCTTGAGCAATTCGATCAAATTGTCCTTGTACCGTAGAGATAGTAACGCCCACTGATGGTTCCATATCCTTAGCTGCAGATGTGCCGGAGGTGTTGGTCACAAGACGAGTGCCACTAGCACCAGTAGGTTCCAACTGTCCCAGGACAGTGACACCACCACAATCTGGTTTGGGAGCCTCGGCTTTTGCCTGAATAGCCATAATAGGAGCAGTGGCCGTAGCCTGATTATCCGGAGCAGCTTTGACACGTGGAATCTTCTTATCAGGAGTGGTCTGAACAGTAGCACCTCCACCAACATGTCCACTACCAACAACACCACCACCAGTAGACTGTGGGCGACGAGAAGCAGACGAAGATTTGGGTGAGGCCGACTTCCTCTTGCCATCGGAACGCAGTTTAATAGCCGTGAATGGTGGTGGCTTTCGACCAGTAGTAGTCTTGGTAGGCACATCACCAGTGGTGGAGGTCATCGCCTGTTTGCCCACCTTTGGAGCCACAGCACCAGAACCACCAGAAGTTGGTTGTTGTTGTTGTTGGCCACCAGAAGACATCGTGTTGATTGAGTTGGTGCTGCACTGAAAAGATAGGAGAGAGAACAAGACTATTTCGAAATGACACAATTTACAAATAAGACTAACAAAAGCTTAAACCAGAACAAACAGAACGAAAGTCAACATTTCGATAATATAATAAATAAGTCGATTCGAATAGCCCATCTAGCGCGTTCCTTTCAAATTACTCACACAAATTGTTCTCTTTAAGACTTAAATTAAGTGTATGTCCTTTCTGCTTAATAAAACAAAATTCAACAGGTCGACACTAATTCGATGGCTAAAATACACTTATGACAAGTGAATTATTTGAATCGATATTGCCAACAACAACACCGTCAGCATGCTAGCACCAGAGTGCACTCGTTACCATGCAGACGTGTACAATATATAGAGAAATATATAATACCGCACGGACAATAAATGTCATCAGTGTATGAGCGGAAATAAATCAATCTGTGTTTAAATCATTATTCAAAGTAGAGAAATATGCAAAGTTTCAGCAAGTGGCGAGAGAGGCACAAAGTGAAAAAAGCAGAAAAGATTTATGCAAAATTAATTCACATTGCAATATTTTGTATGCTTGTGTCCGTGTCGGGCTGCACTGGAGATTCTCCAGTGGAGAAGGTACTTCCATGAGAGATTAACTTTTCACTCAGTGGTGGCTCGTTATGGAGACTATCGTGGTAGATAGACAGCCGACCGAACTTATCGCCATCTCCATGGAGAATGGCCATTGTCGGGCAATTTACCGAACCGCGCGAAACAATATACATCGATCTATCGGTTCGAATGTCTGCCATAAGAACAAGTGAGCAAAGATGCAACAGCACAGGACCAAGTATAAAAAAATAATTCGTGAAATGCATTCACTCGCACCGACACTTTACACCAAGAGCATAAGTTCGCATAATAAGCGCACATTAGTCTTTAATTGGTAACATCAGGAGGTCAGGTAAGAGTGACAAAAGTCAAGATATATTTTATGAAACATGTTGCAACAAACAAACAAAAATGCCAAAACAACATGCTACTTGCGCACCGTGTCGAATGTCGAATCAATCAATTTCAGTGGCTTCTCCTTTCCTTTCAGGGCGCCTTAATTTAATTGATTCGATGCTAACCACCTAATGTCAACTGCGTAATTTGCCGAAACAAGTTTGTCTCTCGCCAATTTGTGTGTTTATCGGTGTCGGTTACTCCGGCCGACCACTGACACCATTGGTCACGCCAAATGTGACATTTATTATTAGAGTCAGGTCGAATACAATTTCATTGAGCCACACATCCATTCAGTGTCGTAAATGCACACAGTCCAACACAAACTGCAAACTATACTGTCCAGACATTTTTCCATTTATACAAACATCGAGCAAACAAATTCGTGTCTCATTGTAGATGAACTTGGTCGAGCTCGAAGCTGCATCACACCAAGTAGTCATCTCGGTGGCTTTGATGCTCATGTCATCACGAATATGATTGTTATTAGGCACATAGTTGGTTACTATAGTACTATCAGATGCGTTGTAGCCAGAGCACAGCAACATTGAACCAAATTAGCACTAAATAAACTAAATAAACAAAGGCACCTACAGGCAATACAATCGGCGATGCAAAATAATGTGACCGTAATGAGCTTGAATTTCAGTTGAGCAAATTTAGCCATCGCAAGGTAACAAAGACGCCCAGACCAGCACACGTCGACCAGATTGGTCACTAACGGGCATGCAAGAGAAGCGAGACACAATTGCAAGGCGATTAGTTCGCACCTGTCATCTCGAATTGACACGTACTGGCACACAGCACATGCACCCGCTTGACACAACACCGTGGCCATTAGTGAAGGTGCATCTAACCTGGCATGTGCCACAGTTCAGTTCGGTCGAACGCATGACATGAGAACTCGACAAATAGCGACAATTTGCAAATGCGAATACAAATTCACAAGGTAAATTGCCAAATTGAAAGTAAATTCATGTTGCTCTGACATTTCACCCTAACCAACATTATCTCGCAATGTACCAGCTAATGTGCGTGATGTTGGCACAGGACTACTGGAACTTGGAAGTTGAGCGTGATAGGGTTTAATATTGCACAGAAAATTGGTTTACGTTGTTGCCAAAGTTGCCCGAAACAAAAGAAATGAAATGCAATGAGAGACGAAACAAAACACTATATGAGCCAATGTTCCTTCTCTGGCTTAAGCCTGAGGTTCTTCCTAGGTCGGTCCTCTCATCGTTAGTTGCCTTTTTACGTCAACGCTCGTAAACAAAGTCAACGCCAGAGACGACAGAGTCAGTGTTAAGAAAACTTTCAATTAACGCACAAAGTGGCAAATGTGTGTCAATCAAACCGAACCTAAGTGCCCTTGACAAGGGTCTCAATTTGTGATCCACCAAAGATGGTTCACTCGTTCGAAATGCCTGATGCCGCCGGTCAGTGCAGTAGTGCTCAAGTGGTAATACTTTGGCTAAGGTCATCTGATGGCTCATTCATATTTGGACAATTAATTAATACTAGCACAATAGATCGATGGTATGTCTTTGCGTGAACATGTCTGTTTCCATTGAGAAGTCATCACTCAGGTTTGCCCAAGCACTGGCCAAGTGGCTTTCTTTAGTTTCTTCCATTAATTTTGCCACTCTGACAGACGTGCAAACAACAACACGTGGCACCGACACCGAGCGAAATAAATGAAAGTGTGTATTCATGTGGTTTGACGAATAAATCATAGTGTACATGTGTAATACAAAAATAATACACTCACCACATATCTCTGTAGACATACCAAAAGTATAGCAGCTCTATCAATCCACCAAAGCTTGCCAAACACGACAATAGGCACTGTCCACCTCAGGTCGATTTAGTTCAGTGGTCAGTGGAAGCATTAGATGAACACTACCGGCAAGCATCAGTACAGTGCGAGGCAGACATCGCGGTGAGGACAGATGCAGGACATCGTGAGTGGTGGGAGGCATTGGTCCGTGCAGCAATTGCTTAATTAATTAATGCACGCAAGATTCGACTCGACTCGGTTGCACATCACACACAAGCACTTTCGAGTTGTTTCAGGTTCTGTTCTTGAACTATGACAGTCACCCGAATCGGTGACCGGATATATCTATAGAACATACCTTCATTCAGGGAGTTCACTTTGTAGTGAGGATAATTGTAACGATGAGATTCTCTTGCACAGGAAGGCCCGAATGCAATGAGAAGAACGATGAGCATTATTAACGATTAACACAAATAAATAGCTCACGAGCAGAGCTATCAATATACTCAAATGATAGTAAAAGTCGTGAGAGATTGAGGTTGATTTACTCCGGCAAGGTTTGTGGCGTAAAGTCGAGACCAACGTTAAGGTTCAACAAGTCAACACTCAAGTGAGCCCTTTGATCACTGCCATAATTGGGGTGACATTATTGGACCTTGTCCAGGAAGCGAAGGCTTTCCAAGCCTAAATGTCTTTCCACCAGACTAGTTGTGTCACTGCAAACTCAACGTTTAAAACAAACTGTATGTATTTACTCAGATGAATTGTTTATTATTGAGCTGAACTAAACGGCAATTAACTAGAGAAATCATATATTAATCATAAAGTGCCTTGCTAGCAATTTGCAATTACAATCACAGCATGAACTCAAACTTGTACTTACTCTTTCATTTTGAGGGCACGTTGTTTGATCACTCGAAAGAGTTCCTACAAGTCCATTGTGGAACATTCCATTCTTGATAGTATCACCAAACATTTTGATTATAACGTTTAGAAGGATATATTCGGTGCCATACGTCCAGGCTTTTCCAAGATAGAGTGCAAAATTTCCCCGAATTGTCAAAAGTATAATTTCGATAGAATGAACTCAACCGTTCAGAAAGATTAATAAGTAGATAAGTACCATCATACAAAAGTGGACAAGTTATTCGATTGGCCAATCATTTTGTCTGCGAATGCAATAAGTTTGATTTTATAAAAATGGAATGATTCATTTAAGATCGGATTGGAAGGACGTAGAATTTCAGCAGCCAAAAATTCCTCTTCTTTTTGTAATGCCTCTTGTGATTTCTTAGAATCAGAATCCTATATTAAGGAAAAAGTCATAACACAACACAAAAATTAATCTACAGAACAAACCTTTAAGAATCCAATCAATATTGAAAATTTTGCCAATAAAGCAACCATTAACTGTTGAACTCACACAGTTTTCAAATGAAGAAGAGGTTCAGTAAAATGTTTGTATTTTAATTGGTATTGAATTACATTTTGAACCAAATCAAATCCACTAGCAGTGAGAACAGTCAGGCGTATGCTTTGATCACCAAAGCGAATGTCTTCAGTGGTGACCAGATGATCATTACCTATGGAAGCAATATATGTTATTTGTTAATCATAATAACATATTCAAAAACAATTTACTATACCGTTTTCAAAATCATTACTTGAACAAAGTTTTGGCTACTTCGCGAGACATATCGCTGTTTGGTTTAGAATTACGATGCAAAATTTTGTTTCACACCAAAAAATAATAACGCATAAAACTTCGTCTCTGGTTAGCAGTCTTCAAATTGAGACAACTCGCTTGGAAAATCAATCAAAGGACATTTACTTTGAGGAAATGACGACGATTGTTCTATGAGGGCTGCCATTTGAGACAAAGTACCAAAGCAAAACAAACAAAACTTGACAAAATAGATCAAACCACGCGTGTTGTCAAGTGATTCAAACTTTGTTTATTTTTACAGTAAAAATTTTACTACCAATGTACGCAGTAACGTAATTTGTGAATTCAATGTTGGGCGCAATTCGACTCAAAATAAACAATTCAAGGAAAGCTACAGCGACTGCGGTCTGAATTGCAATTTTAAACTGCCTTTTTACGAAAACAATTTTGCATTCTTTTGTATTGGTCTGTATTTCATATTTTTTCCTACAATGTACATTATGTAATGATAATTATAATTCCACTTAGATTTGAGTGTATCTGGCACGATGCTACAGTCTCTGGCATTGCGATTTGCCCAAATCTTGAATTCACTTGATACTTCTGATTTTCGTCGTCGTTATGGCCGATAATGGCAATCGAGTTGCTCGGCGTTTCTCTTGTTAGCAATCGGTCACTCAACTGATATCGTGAAGCGGACAATGAACACTATGGGGCTTCACGTTTCCTTCATTCAATCAAGGCATATTCCAATGCCGTTCTTATAAGGCTCCCCATGATTCTCTTGCTAAAGGATTAGCACGAAGTTTGAAAGAACTGTTCACGTTATCATGTCTTTGGCGATGTAAACAAACGGAAATACAGAAAAGTTGAATATTTGCTTTGTACGGAAAGGGCCGAAGAAGCCAGACGATTTTTTGCCTTAATATCCTAACCAGACGACCAAAGAGCGCGCTAGTCGAAAAAAAAGTTTAGCATGAAACAAAAAGTCTTCACTTATTATTAACGTGAGCACACAACTATCCCAAACTGAAATTGATTCCTCAACCGAAAACACACGAGTCTTCTATCGAAGTATTGACCACCAAAAGGTT
This sequence comes from Rhizoglyphus robini, assembly GCA_023373905.1. Classification (NCBI taxonomy): domain Eukaryota; kingdom Metazoa; phylum Arthropoda; class Arachnida; order Sarcoptiformes; family Acaridae; genus Rhizoglyphus; species Rhizoglyphus robini. Next base: position 31,682 of record JAKIJQ010000510.1, on the reverse strand, counting down.
TGTTTTATTTCAATCACGTGCAAAGTTGGCGTCACTTAGTTCAAAGGTAGATATTTGTTTCAACCTAAAGAAAGGCAATCTAGCATTGCTTACTTTAATTTTATTTGCCATTTCTCTGTATATTATTCTATAGATAATTTATCTAAAAGGTCGTCGTTTGGTGGCAAAGGAAAAGACTAGACTCGAATCGGCTTTAAATGTGACGGCAAGAAACCGAGAAGTTTGTTGGTTCAATTATTCTTCGTCATATTTATCAAATCAAGTTCAATTCCTTAATTTTCGATGCTTAAATTTTGAAATCTTTCTATTTGGCCAATAATTCCTTTGCACACAGAATAATGCCAGATTATACGAAACTTACTACGTTATTACTACATTTATATGTATCGTATTCAGTTGTTTGTGTCGACATATTCTACCTAGAAAATCTCATCTCTTGGCCGGCTGTCGTCGTCTCAAGTAAGTATTAGACTTAATATGACATTTTTACTAAACTGTTTACTATCTTTCATCACAGTAATGGCCATCGCCAAGAAGAATGGCCCGTTCATCTTTTGGCGTGCCCAGTTCTTTCGATATCTCATCAATCGATGCCAAATGGTGAGATAGCTCTCGAAGCCTTAATATTCAACGCAAATATATTTAATTTAATTATTTCAAATGTCAATTTTAAAAGGTGGTCAAACAACAGAAAATTAAACGATTACAACGCCCAATCGCTTCTGAATGGTTTGTTTTCTAACATTTGCTAACTGGAATGGCTTTTTGTTTAACCAATCTATATTTTCTAGAGCATAATTTTGGACAGGAATCGACCAACTCGATATTACAGCTGTAATCGCTAGCGAACATCAGTGCTAACTTTTCTTCAAGTTCGGCTATTCAAATTGCTTGAATTATTAGTTAATAGTTTACAGTTCAGATCACTAGCGACTTGTTCACGCCATATTGCCTTGTGTTCATGTACTTATTTCCTTGTTCAACTATCTACTCACAATAAATTCCAACAATCCTGTTCTTAGACTAAGCAAAATAATGGCGATCACTTTCAACTGGTGGTTCTCTAGGTGCGCTGCATATGATGACCACAACTAGAAATCATCGGTAGGGATGCACAAATTTATTGGCAACTCCGTCTCAAAGTGAAGGTGAGAATGACATTTAAACACCGATCTTGGTAGTTGCACTCAAATGACGTTGTCTGCAATGATCTCTCAAGATATATCTCAAATGGAATGTGATGAATGTGCTCGTGGATAATTACCTTAAGTCGAGTGAAAGAGAAATGGTCGAATGCAGTCTGTAACCAATCTGTATGTGCTATTTAAAACATTACCTGCCTTATTAGTGGCTTAACATTCGGTCAGAATTTGTCTGCATAAATATCTTCTTTATTGGTTTGATTAGGTATTGAATTGGCGGGAGAGCACAAACAAATTGGTTATAAATAGCATCAGTTGGTTATATGATTGATGCACAAGTGGAATTGCTTCCTGGCGGTGGTTTGCCCTTGACGCGCCGATAAGCATTCAATTGCTCGGTGGATGTAAATCAGTTGCGAAACTGTCATCTGTCCTGAAAGGGCATTAATACTAATGTTTGCTAGTTAGCTAATTGCCATCTCATATGAGAAAGTATGGCTGTATATGGCTGTATGGCCGAGTGGTTCTGTGGTGCAGGGCTGCATGAGTGCCTTGTCCATATGTTGTGTCTCTTCTCTGGCTCCGTCCATGGCCGACGGTGTTTGCAAACTTAAGCCAATTGGCAATATAGTGCAATGTGAATGTAGCAGGCCAGTGGCACAAACAAATCAAGTAAATCTATGCTCAATCTGTTCAAGAGTTTATTTTTCCGACACTATTATTTGCTCAGACTCAGTGTTTGTTCGAGTCGTTCACATCACTTTGGCCATCCATCTCGGTGGTTTCCTCTGGACCGAGTGGTTCTCATTAGTTGTGGATTGGTTAATCTCGTCGCTTTCGGTTAGTGCCATGTGACCGTACCCGGATGTATAGTGTCATTAATTAGCATTGCACCAACAAAAGCAATTTAATGTGATGCGAATTGCCATAAGTGAGAGAGAAAGAAGAACAATGTTGCTATTGCAAAAGCATTTGTTTCCATCATGATGTCACCCGACTATAGTCGACTTGAGCCATGGCTGGTGTGTGTGTGCGTGTGTGTATGTGATGCCTTCAAGTAGTGGGATATGTTTATGCTCACATGTCACACTTGTGCCCGACTGCATAATGAAATATCCTTGTTTCATGAATGAACATCCGCAATGAAGCAACATGGCTAGTCCTGTTACCACTCGACTCTGACCTTGTAGTGTTTGTTCCTTTCGCGCCAAACTCAATCCAATCCATTCGGTGGCATCGGTGCAGTTGGCCATTACTATCAGATTGATGTTTAATTTCGATTTACTTTTATCAGTTTACTCTGGCAATAAGTACAAAATGCGAACACATAGAAGCAGAAACAAAGTGAATTTATTTGCCAATCAATGCAAATGTATTACGATTGCATTGATTACCTTTGATTTGTGTTTGCCATTCGGTGTCCGAATCGTGGCCGAGTGTGTGTGTGTGTGTCGATGACAGTAACCACAAGTCCTGGCCATGTCTGCTCAATTGCTTGTCAGTATATGCACACAGTGCTTGAAGTCGACTAATTCAAAGCTTCACTTGCTTTTTGGCCTCAATGGACAATGGATCTTAGATGGCTTCCCTAGTTTATTTCTTTTAGCCGGCACTGATCGAGCCATTAATTGCAAACACTGTTTTGCCCTGGTCTCCTGGTTGGTGCCAATTTAGCCTAGTAATCTGCTTTGCCTGTTCGAGTATCGTTTGATTTATTTGTCATTTAGCATAAGCTATTGTGGCTACACCAAGCCAAACAAGCATCCACCGTCACACCGATTCGAATGCATTGGCCATATTTATTGCCTATTGGCTCGTTAATTTTGTTGCCATTTGTTACGCGTTTGATTTTCTATCTGTTCAATTTATAAATTGATGGTTGTTGTTTTTATGCTTAAACGGACCCTGCACAATGCACAACTGACACACACACACTGATTCGTGATATTCAATGTGTGAACTGTGATAGTCAGGAAGAATCAAAGTAGGGAAGTCCACTTTGAGGCACTTGCACTGAGACAATGATTTGATTGGTTTGCATTTGTGCCTTGTCCACTTTAAAGTGATTCGCAGTCAGACTAATTAGAAAATATGACATTCAGTCCTGTCGTGGCTAATCAAATTTGTTTTGTCCCGAGCGCAAATTGTGCAAATGTATTATGACACTTGATGGCGATTTTGCTTAGCAGGCGTTCTGTGTTTGGCCGTGGCTCCACTCGAACACGAACACAATGTTACCAAGCTCAAATTGTATAGTGTTATCATGGCAGTCTGTTTATTTGGCAATCAAATTACAGGCCCACATCTGTACAGCTTTACTAAAAAGCAGTAATGTTTGCCAAGACCAAGTAAATTATTGATTCATTGGTGTTTTGTGTGTGTGTGTGTGTGCTTGCTAGACTCGAAGGCTTGCCATTTGATTGACCGCATTGGCAGTGCATTCATTTCTATTATTTTAATATATGATGAAATGCACATTTTATTTAATAAGTGAAAATCTGTTCAGAGTTGAGTCAGTGTGAGTAAAAATTGATAGCCTGATTGCACTTAATTATAATCGGTTACAAGTTGACTGGCTCTGCGCATTGCATTGTGCACTGTAGTAGTGACAGTCGCGACATCAGTGATATATCACACAGACAAAGTAAGCCAGTAATGAAAGTGTCACAGTGCTCACTGGCTAACGCACCACTCTCGGTCTATTCACTCCGAGAATTTATTCAATCAGATTATTTGTGGATCGCCCTTTAGAGCGGCACTTTGCCAACATTGACACAACAATTGTGTCATGAACTCATGCCTGCCAAAAAGAACTTGGTCGACAATTGAATGTTTGAGCAAATCGAACAAGTGCACAACTTGGCAACATGTCAATTGTCATCAATCGAATCGCCACGTCACAGAGATAATGATGATTTGTCCGTTGATTTCGAGAAATTTCGATTTAATTTGTTTGGAATGTTTTTTGAATGCACAGTCACTTGTAAAATTCGTTTGACTTTATTCGACCATTCGATTGCACAAGTAACTGGTAAGCACCACAATTCGAACCAATGCACTTTGAATGGCATCGAGTGGCTATAAATAGAGTGCCCTTCCAACTCACAAAGCGTTCTTCTCCAGTTGTCTTTTCTCCTGCTACTTTCTTGTATCCTCATCAAGTCTTACTTGTGTGCCACTCCTCACTTTCTCGATGAGCTACAACAAGAGCGGTGGTGGTGGTGGTGCTCGAAAGCCTACTTCTCGTTCGAGTTCCGGCAGTGTGACCAGCAATGTGAGCCTCGGAATTGGCGACTCTCGTGGTTCGGCTAACCCAAACAAGGACGTCCAACATGTCAAGCTCCGTCCAAGCGCTGGCACCAACAACGCCTCCTGCCAGACCACCTACGACTGTCTGGTCTACGTGATAGTCTGCAAGCAGCACGACAAAGTGGCTGTGACCCACGTCGACTCCGAACTTCTCTGGTTCCCGTTCGTTGCCCGTGAAGGTCGCAACTGGAAGAAAGTCAGTGGCGATGGTCTTTCCGCACTGCTTGGTAGCAAACACGCTGATGGTACCGTGTTACGCAAGTCACCCGAACCCGCCGACTTCAAGATCTTCACCATAGAACTGGTGCGACTTCAAGGTGTTCAACTTGGCTGGGTAGAGCGCATGACCCAAGGAGTGCTACTGACCAAGTGCAGCAACACTTGCGATCCGGTGAACAATCTCACCTGGGTGGACATTGTCGAGCTGAAGGCCAGCCTAAAGTACGCCTTCTGGGGACCTGAGTATCGCTTGTTGGACAACCTGTCTAACCTGTCAATGGCTGGAATGAAGGTAGTGGAACTCAACTCCGATCAGATTTATGGCACCATCTGCAGAACTTCCACCACGGACATGTTGGCCAAACTGTTCCAATCGTGCGCCATCTCCGCCGACATGATCTGTGATCTTCACGAAGACTATCTGTCCCACACCTACCCGTCTTTCTTCATGACACTGCCCAGCTTTGGCATCTATCTACAAAAGTTGGGCTTCCCTGGACAAACGGCGGGATGCAAGTTCGATAACGAGGCAACCTTGGTCAAGGCCATCTACAAGGCGTGTCTGCGTCGACCGAATCGCATCAACAAGGAAGACTATCTCGACTTCCTCGATGTGTCCTACGCTGTGGTGGTCATGGATCCAAAGACTCCGACCGAAAAGCCAAGAGTTCGGTTCCTATTCGACTTTTACAACAGCAACGACGAACCTTACATCACAGGCAAGGACATTGACCGACTGGCGGAGGACAACAAGACTAGCAAGTTGGCCAAGAAATTGTCACTGCACGAGCTGGAGAGAGCCTTTGAAGGTGGCAAGCTGCCCCAGTTCCACAAGACCTGTCGTCTGGCCCAAAGTGCATTCTGCAGCAGTGACCAAGCACAACAGCAAGACCAAGAACAACAAGTCAGTGGTGGAAAGCAAGGCCAAATCCACCCGCTCCCGATTTATCTGTCCGACGTGTCGTATTAAGAAGCTCGAATTTGGCCAGCACTGCGTCACCATCGACACCACTGGCCGCAGTGTTGACCCAAAGATCGTTCTAAACGATGGCAATACGAACATCCCAACCAACCTGACTGGCAAGCACCTCTACTCCATGGAGTGCGCCTTCAGCACCAACTCGGTTGGCAACATCTACTTCGATTACATCCGCAATCGTAGACTCAAACTGCCAACCACCGACCCTAGCGATCAACCAAACTTCTTTGGCCAGTTCATCTCACTGTGCGAACAAGTGGCCCTGCTCGTAAAGCACGAACCAAAGATAGTGAAACGCCAATCTCCGGCAGTGGTCATCGGCGACATACAAGGCAGCCTAGAAAGTCTATTCGCAATGGAGACTCAGCTGTGGCGAACCATCCCAGTCCAAGGCGACGACCTCATCTTCCTGGGCAATTACTCCGGCAATGGCTCCTGCGCTGGTCAGGCCATTGAGGTGTTGGTCTATCTATTCGCGGCAAAGTACATTTGTCCATCAAAGGTTGTACTTCTGCGTGGCATCCAGGAAACTCGAGCCTATAACGAGAAGATACTTCTGCCCGAGTGCAGAACTCGATTTGGCGACGAATTGGGCAAGCGCATTTGGGAGGCCGCCAACGGCGTATTCGACCAACTTCCCTACATCGCAGTGATCAACGAATCGGTGGTGTGCATCTCATCAGGCATACCCAAGGACGCCGTCAAGCACCGGCTCAGCCTCCTCCAGGACAACGTGTCCAAAAACTGTGCTACTTTCCAGGAGGTGATGACCAACATGCCCGACCGCACCACGGACACCACCACAGGCCGGGCAATGGACGACATCCAGTTCAAGCCACTTCCATTGATGCCCAATGCATTCACCTTCTCATTGGGCGCCTTTCGCAAATTTCTCGAACTCAACCAATTTGCGTACGTGATCCGCTCGAATGAGCTCCTGTCCGATGGCTATCAAGTGTGCTTTGGCCGCCGTTGCATCACTATCGAGTCGAACAACTCTATCGCGGTGGCAGGACGAAAGAAGGCGATGGTGGCCATTATCAACCATCCTTGTGCCAAGATTCAACTCGCGCAGATCGAGTACCCCCGAGCTTAACTTGTAGCCACTTTTCACATGGCTATCATTAAATGTTAAAAATTTAAACGAAAGTGTCTCAATTAATCAATCAATGCCTTCGGGCTCAACAGTAGCTATTGTCTAACGGCGCTCATTAAGTTTTAGCATTTAGCATTAGTTAGCATTAATGGTCTTATGGCAAATAATCAAAACACAACTATTACTCGAGGCGCACAAGTGAGCTGATCGATTTGGCGCTTGCTTGGCACGCCATTTGTCACCCATAAAATGCTTGCCAATGACATGGACTAAAGTGTCAAGTGGAACTATACGAGACTCGAGTCAATCAAACGGCTTCCTTTGATTCGAAAATCGAAAATTACCCTCAATTCATTATACACACAAACATTGGACTGTACGATTTAATAAATAAAAATAATTATACCGCGTAACTAAATTCATTTGTCATTAATTGATGTTTCAGTTTATCTTCATTTGATTTTATTTCCATAATGGCTTTTCTTTCATATATAAACAATAAATAAGTGAGCTATTGTGTAGGCATCGCAAATGGTCACAGGCTATGCAAAGTGACTGACACTACCGGTCAAGTTACAGATTGGTTTGGGTGGCAACTAATGACCATTGCCATGGCAAACAGTAGTATTGTGATATAAGGGGATATCCTGGTGGCAATATACAGTCATAATTAGTCAATAGCCGACAGGAGTTTGCAAAACAATTGCTTCACAGAGCGCACGATTGTGAGGCAAATTAATCAACGATAACAACAATAGCTTGCAGATATGACAGTCAAGTTAGAAAAGCATCTAGTTAATCTTTTCACATAAATTCTCAGGCAGTAAGACTCTATTCAGACAGTCAATCGAAACAAACTTTCAAAGGAACTAAATGGCATTACACTAATTATTAATAAAGGCCATTTTGTTCAGGTGGCATTTTCTCAGACATTCATCATTCATCAATAGCAATGTCAGCCAATCAATTCAAGAGGTAATTTTATGTATGTCTGTATTGTCAATGTATCTTCTAACCTTATATTGTTTTGCGCTCCTTTTAAAACACAAATATCAATTTTTCCTGAATGCAAAGGTTACACCAATGAACAAATAATGAGATCTACACTAATTATATCAATTGTCGCCGTGATCCGTGAAATTGCCATTGCGGCAGCAAACAATATTTGGTGCAAACGGTTTTATTTGCAATGATTTGTTATTCATAAATACAAAACAAATACATGTACTTTAAGTAGTTGTACATTAGACAAGAAAATGTGGTACTAGTTTCGAGGACGATCGATAGTTTGAGTACTTCCATCACAATGGGGGGGTAACTTTGGTGTTGAATACAGCACTAGTCTATCGTTTGATTGGCAATTATTAATATTTCCTTAGCTAAAATAATATCAGATATAAAGAAATACTAAAAAAGAACCAAACACTTACCTCTGTCCTTTCAAATTAGCCACTTCGTAAGTTCGCATATATTAAAGATCCGTCTTTTCTGAGGAGTTACTTGCAGACCGTTGAAGCAATACCAGTGGCAATTGTATTTATAGATAATCCTATAGAACAAGCTTTTTGCCTTCTTCAGACTAAATAATTCTTCACCTTCGTTACTACGAAACAATCAATTGTCTTAGTCAGTCATGAGTGCTTACTTATGAAGTGAATCAATGATACACACATTCATGTGTTGCTTCCATTTAGACTCAAAAGCATACATAGCAGCCAGTGAACCAGAACCCATTGTAAAATGTGCCACTGGCATCTTCTTGGCAGAGCCATGTGGATAAATGCTATAAAGACTTGGTCCATCCTTGTCAACGCCACCAAAAGCAATATGCAGCACCGATTCGACCTTTATAATTTACTTAATAACAAAGCAAATATTAAATACAGAGACGTTCATTAAACATTAACATTTGAAAACGATAACCAGTGGAACCAGTCTTTTGGCATTATGTAGCCATTCTTAAACAAAGTTTCATTTCTAAACAAAAAGATAAACAAAACTTGATACTTGAAACATGAAAATAAAGCTAAAATACCTTTAGAAAATTCTCATAATTGAAGTTCAATTAATAATAATTGACAATTATTGAACCCTCCAGTTGACAGCAGCTCGATTGTTTACCATCGATCGAATGAGTCGTCCATGATGGACGGTCCATCTCGACGGCTGCTAGGCTAGCAGTGCAATTGGCTATAAACTTTATTGATTCAATATTCAATAATTCAATAATATTGAATAATTACGACGCAGGATTCAGCGCAAATCATTCACGCGTACATGTGACTTGAAACAAGCTTGGCTAGTCAGAATGGGGTTCACTATCACTTGTTCGTGCCCATGAGTTCGCGCCTCACTAGTTCGCGTAAATTTGTTCGCCCTCACATACACGCGCCCAATTTTCCTCCCTTATTCTCGGCACGCTAGTTCGCGGCATTTCAGTTCGCAGAATCACGAATTTGCAACAACTAGTTCGCGGAGCCGAAAGTTCACACTCATGCATTACCTTATTAACCATCGCGATTAATTGACAGATTAAGTTCCACATCAACTGATCTACGTTCTAAATCAAACATTCGATGATTTATATAGGGTTCCAAATGATGAAACATATTTTATCCAAGAACATAGCATCCTTAAGAACTTTCTGTGCTGTGAACTGATGAATGCGAACACACGATCCAGCGAACAAATTTACAGCGAACTAGTGTACCGCGAACAAGTGAGTGCGAACAACTGAGTGCGAACAAATGAGCGCAAACTAGTGAAGCGCGAACTCATGGGCGCCAACAAGTGATAGTGAACCCAGAATGGGACTGTCCGATAAAACTCGTTACATCAAAATGACGTCTTACATTATAATTAATCAATCTTTCTGATCTGACAATTTTTGTACGCCGCACGACCTCACAAGTGCATGCACTTGCCAAATTCGTCACCAAATCGAGTTTTGCACTCAGGCAGAAGTATTTTCTCGTTGTACGCTCGATTCCTGGATGTCTGGCATAGTTCCACTTGACACTTTGGTTCATATCATTAGTAAGAAATGTTAATTGATATAATTGAAACTTGAATTATTGGCCAAGAAGTAGATAATCTACTGTAGATTTAATGATTTCATTCTAATGTTAGTTTCCTAACTCTTATAGAAATGTACAAACGTGTGTTTGGTTTATGAATTAATGCATTCTTTTGATGGCTTCCTTATAATTATTATTCAAATCCCTCTATTATTGAACAATTACTGTAAGTTCAATTAGAGACAAATCGAATGAGCTCACCTCCAAAAACTTCATTTCTCACTCGACAACAAAAACAATCAACTTATGCCAGTCCAATTTCCCTTTCACAACTCTCGACTGTACCTTTGTAACCTCTGTGCCCTTTTTACTTCAAATCACAAACGAATTTCGACAGCATTAATCGAAAAATTCCACCAGTTCCACCAAACAAGCCAAAGTGGCAATCTCGTTTTAGCAAGCAGGCAATTACAGAGGTATTTCTTGAAAAGATTTTCAGGATAAAATTTGATTTTAATTTGATTTTATATTTACAGATGATTTTAACTAATGACGAACGATTAACTTTTATTGCAAACTCGACTCCTTTGATGAGAGCTGCCTGTTGGGACCAATTCAATCTCATCTTGGTGGACAATGTTGACCAACGATATAGACATTGCACAAATTGTCATTCAATCTATGACATTGCAAAAAGTCAAAGCCAATTGAACAAGTCACGACATGATAGCGATCTCTGTGAGAAAGCCGCCAAATCGTTTGAGAAGAAACGAGCAGAATATTTGAAGTCTCACAGGCCTGGTTCGAATCAAAATTCTGTTTCCAATTCTTACATTTCGCTGAGCTAACAACAACAGCAGAAATTTCGCGATCTTTCTGCCATGATTTTTGCAAACGGAATGCGACCATTCACACTATTCAACGAGAAAACCTTTTGCTATTTTCTTCAATACATGTGCCACATTGGTGTCAAAAATGGTTATGTTACAATAGATGAGGTGAGCAAATCTGAATTTAATTTCATTTTCCAGTACTGTTTCGTTCATTTGTCGTTTGTTCATTTTCTAGTGTTTGCCAAACGATCGGACAATCTCAAAACGGACTGAGGATCTGTACAATGTGGTGAAGGGACGAATGATCGAGGAAATATCGTTGGCAGCCAACTTTGCAGTCACCACCGATCACTGGACTCGAACAAACAAAGGAAAGCACTTTCTTGGAGTGGATCATTCATTATGAAATCAATGGCGTTGTCAATTGACCATTGCAGTGATGCCCAATATTATTGGCAATAAGAAATGTGCTGACGCTGCTTATAAAACTCAAGAGATCATCACAGCATTCGGTATTGTTTCACGATTTACCTTTTATGAGTTTACTTTTGGCAATTAGCAATTAATTCATTTAGGTGTTGATCGAGACAAAGTTGGTGGTTACGTTAATGATGGATCACTCGAAATTGCTTACGCACAATCCGAAAAGGCGAACCTCGTCCTTGGGTAACTGATAAGCCGCACTGGTTTTGGTGTGCTGCCCACTTGACGATACTCACCAATGCTCATCTATTCAACCGAACTTACCACAATGAAGCTACTTTCGCTTGTTACCAAATCGACGTTTGCAAAGAAATCTTAAGTTTTAATTCGTGATTTTCAATTTTATAATTAATCATTCGTCTCAATTTAGTGTCGTTATGCCCGTAAAAGCGGACTCAATGGCCAATTAAAGCGTACTTTAAAACAAGAAGCTGACACTAGATGAGACTAAAAGCAAGTTTTCGATTAATATTAAAAGTTATTGACTCAATTCATCATAGACACAAAATGTTTACATCGATTCTTTCAAACTTGGACCCACTGAACGATAGAGCTAAGAAGAACATTAAACTCAATGTGAAATTGTCCAAATTGGACATTCCAA
>JAKIJQ010000510.1:0-15000 GCA_023373905.1 Rhizoglyphus robini | reverse complement strand
TTTTATTTTTTTTATTTCCTTATATATTATTTTTTCACCCCATATGGGATATAGTCACAGTTGACGGTCCTTGACTCGGATGTTAGATTGTCCGATTAAAAGAATGTTATATTGTACAACTTTTAACTGTCCCACTAACTCGGATATATTAGTTGGTCGACCGAAATAATATGGGATATAGTCACAGTTTTTTTTTTTAAAAATTTTTTTTTTTTTTTTTTTTTTTTTAAAAATTTTTTTTTTTTTTTTTTTTTTTTTTTTTTTTTTTTTTATTTTTTTTTTTTTTTTTTTTTTTTTTTTTTTTTAAAAAAAATTTTTTTTTTTATTAAATTTTGGCCGTCTCTGACTCGGATATTTAGGAAGCCCGACTAACTGACTGACGATCAGACGATGCTTGAACTATGCAGATATATGCAAATCACTGACACTGTGAGTCTCATTACGCACGTGATGGAAGACGACCATTGAAGGGAAATTTGCCTTTTTGAACTTTATCAAATTTCAATTATTGAATTATAATAATGGTAAGTGGAAACGTGGAATGTAATCTACATCTTAACGCTGATCGGGCACAGTATGCGCACTTATCAGTGAGTCATCAGTGCCATCGCCGAGCTTCAGTTTTGTTCTAATTTCAGTTTGGTTCATTCGCGAAATCATTTGAGGCCAATGTTCGGCAATATACAATAGTGGAAGCAGACTGCCCGCACACAATCACTCAAATATCAAATATGAATGATTGCGAATAACACTGAACTGCAACACTTGATGCTAATTTACTGCACTAACGAATATGCCATTAGTTCAAATGCGACTATTACTGCTATTTGTTGCCTCATTGGGTCTAACAAATTAATTTGATCACTCGATTGGTGTTTGTTTATTTTGCATTCAGCCGCGGCCTGTGAAATGGGCAAGTGTTTATAGGACTTACTAATTTGCTGTTAATTGTTTTTAATTACTCCATTGGTCCAGTCACGACTTGTTCGTTGCAAGTGGAGTCGTTTCATTTTGGTTGCACTTCGGTCCACTCCATTTAAGCCACTCCATTTAAGCCACTCCATTTAAGCCATTTGTGTAGTATCGTTAATTAGTTGACTATTACTAAACTGGATCGGTAATAGATTGTTTCGGTGATTGAGAGATTCAATGAATTTAGTGTGAACTGGAGGCGGGCATTAAGGCACAGACCTGTGCCCGGCAGATGATTTTGCACAAGTTGATCGATGGCATTAATTGCCGATTCAGTAATGGCTCGGTTGGCCACTAATGTCGAGGTTCATCAGACGGGTGCTTTCTCAGTTGGGTTGTAGTTAACTATTGACTTAATTCAAAAGTCGATAATAAACGAACGAACTTATGAACGAGTTCATTGTCGCAAAACCAAGAACAATTTCAAACAACTAAGTTTCAATTTGTACTCCTAACTGTTTGCCAAAGTGCAATAAACTTGCAAGCAATAAAACACTGTTGAACATTTTGATGGACACCAGTTGTCTGTCAAGCTAGTCATATATATGTTGTTTTGTAAATGTTACAATTGGTCAAATGGCAACAATAGTCAACCAATTGAATCATCAATACCAAAATTGTGACTACCGTTCGAAAATAAGAGTAAATGAAGTGAGAAAAAAAGTGAGACTAAAATAAATCTTTCCCCCTCGCATTCTTTCTATTTCATCTCCCTCATATTCTCCCTCATATTCTCCCATCAGTTCAGGCAGAAATAACTTGAGCAATTCATAGAGAGAATGCCCTACATAGAGTCATAAGGTTAAACTAATGTATGGTAAAAATTTTACTAAAATGGTAAACATAGAACAGAATCGCTCCTCACTGCACATTGCCAATTGCCTTTGAGTGTTGTTTGTCGGTTGCTTGTTGTCAAGCGTGAAGAGGAACATATTGAAAGACGTGATCTGGTTGAACCAGTAACAAAACCTTAGATAGTTGGCACAGAACACAAGTCAAGACAGTCGTTAACGGGTTAATAAGAGCAGTTTAATACTCAGAAATAGCATCAGAAAAGAGTGCCAGTTGGAAAGAAGGGCAAGATGTTACATGTCTTCATGACCTAGATGTCTTAAGAATTCTCTCTTGACTCCAGGTTCTCGGACCATAATAACATCATCGACTTTGATTTCCTGTACCGCCTGGTTTCGGTCCAGGCCTTGTTGTGCCAAATTCTGCAGATAGAGTGGTTTCCATAACTCGAGGAAGCGGTTTCGAACCTGTTTGATCTTGCGGTAGGCTTTGATCGAGTCAATACTACCAGCGCCATGACCGTTCAGAAGCGATAAATTACTTCGAGTCGATCGTATTTTGGAGATCACTCAATCCACCGGTTGAGTCAGCCGCAGTGCAATTATTGTTCATGGTGGCAACATTATTGGAGGGACACAGATCATTCTTAACTTGCGATACTAAACTAGAGAAATCGCCCAGACTATAGTTATGTTCGGCCACGGTGATCATTTGATTGGATGAATTCGTTTGCTTATCTTCCGAATAGGCCCTTGAGCTTTGATTAGGACCACGAAGAAAATATCGGTTCACCAGTCTTGAGTCGAGGAAGGCCGAGGGCGAGTTGAATTTCGTCATCACACTTGATGGTACATTCGAGTCGTTCCTGTAGCCACTTGTTTGCAATGAGACAGTAAGCCGAATAAGCCGTAAGGCTGTGGTACGAATGCCCAGCTTTAAGACAGTTGATGCACTCGAACCTCTGTGTGTCTCCGGCAAAGCGGCATATATGTTCGATTCGTGTGAGCCAGCACAAGTGCCACACCATGTCTCGGCTTTCGGGTTGAAAAATCTCATTGTCCCCGGGTATGGCCAACAGCTAGACATTTGGAACATCGCATTACATCTCTAGCTTCGATCACACGTAGCGATTTGCCGAGCCAGCCCAGGTCCTAATCACCTCTGGCTTCCTTTTCAAACAACAGAAAATTCTACATACTTGGAGCCACTTCGAGGATCATACTTCTGTTATCTCCGTTTCGATCCAACATGGTTCTTGAGATTCGGAACGCCATAGTACTCTTCAGTATTTCCTCGTCCGATGCAGATGGCTCAATATCCCGCACCTTAATACGGGGAAAGTACATCTTGGATATGGTATGAAGGACGCAATTATGCTCGCTGTAGATCGCTTTGATTCGCTCCACGGTTTCGGTGTCTTTACATTTAAATAGAAACACATTAACCTCCACCAGACGCCTTGACACGATCGCCTTTGGTTTCATTTCCACTCTGCCAAGAATCTCTCGAATGTCCTCCTTAGTCTGTCCGACCAATTTGTACGTTGCTAGGTTATTCCGGTTCAGTTTGGTTCGGTCCACAAAGTTCCTATAAGACGGACGGTTGCCAAGGCTGGTCATTGGGTCAATTGTGGTGGTCAACGTTGGGACAGAAGGGTGAGGAGGAATATTTGAAATAGGTAGGAAGTTGTTGTTCCTAAGAATACTGCTCCCGGACAAGAACTTGTGACTGATTCCACTGGAGTTTCTGAGATTAATCACGTTCTCCTTCGGTTTATATTTGCTTCGACGGACGGGAGTTCGTATCCTTTTCTTTTGATCTTACTACTTGTGGAGGAACGAGTAGATGATTGTAATGATTTTGAATAGTCTGTTTGGCCTCTTTCGGTATAACGTCGTTCGATGGTGAAGAGTTGAATCCTGAAGAAAAGAGATTGCCATTAGTACGGATAGCTTAAGGAATGCCAAAGAAAGAAATTAACCCGATGCAGACTGGTTGATAAAGCTGCTCATTAACAGAACTCTAATTTGAAGTGAATCTTCAAAAATTTGAACCTGGTCTATGAACGACTCAATTGTGTTATACTGAATGTGTTCACTGCAGTATGGCTCTGTTTGCTGTGAACTTTTTGGTGTCCACTTCTTTGTCTACACTTTTTGAATTGTAAATTGAGTTCAACCGAATATTACATTTCATTGGCTTGTCTATCGCAAACTCGGTTTTATTTTGTTACCAAAATAATTCAACTCATATTTTGTCTATTCAATCCGCATTGCTTTGGTGTGACTGGCGAGAAAGCCATGTAGAAGCACACAAGTAACAACGCAGTGGTGAGTTGATATTCTTTGGCGTACTTCACTGTGCACCTGCACTTTACACCTGAATTACAGGTTAAACATACTGGTGACAGGCTACTAACACGTGAATGTCCAGCAAATCATCTGACGACGAAAACAACGAAGACCAACTCAACCTCTCCACAGAATTTGTGTCATCTTGGGCAAGCACTCTACGCAAAGTACCATCTCCACCGCCTCTTCCAAGACCATCGCTTCACCTTGTAAGTCAACTCAGCAAATTGTCGTTCCAACCAAAATGCCAGCAAAAGCAGAAAACTTAAAGCCATTCAAGAGGCCTTGGTTGCCGCAGTGGAGGTCAAAGAACCGCAAAAGATTCATGAGAATCCAACCATGTGGTTCAATCAGATGAATCGATTCAAAATGGCGGGTGTGACAAAAAAGGAAACACAATTGTACTACGTTCTCAGAGGAATAGCAACAAAGTGGCCAATAAGGCTCAGCCCTTACGAAACAGGCGATTTTGCTAAATTTAGCCATTATTAACATTAACATCCGAGTCAGTGACGGCCAACTGTGACTATATCCCATATACTTTTTCGGTCGACCAACTAATATATCCGAGTTAATGGGACGGTTAAAAGTGGTACAATGTAACATTCATTTAATCGGACAATCTAACATCCGAGTCAAGACCGTTAACTGTGACTATATCCCATATACTTTTTTCGGTCGACCAACTAATATATCCGAGTTAGTGGGACGGTTAAAAGTGGTACAATGTAACATTCTTTTAATCGGACAATCTAACATCCGAGTCAGTGACGGCCAACTGTGACTATATCCCATATTATTTCGGTCGACCAACTAATATATCCGAGTTAGTGGGACGGTTAAAAGTGGTACAATGTAACATTCTTTTAATCGGACAAACTTTAACATTCGAGTCAAGGAACGTCAACTGTGACTATATCCCATATACTTTTTCGGTCGACCAACTAATATATCCGAGTTAGTGGGACGGTTATAGTGGTACAATGTAACATTCTTTTTAATCGGACAATCTAACATCCGAGTCAAGACCGTCAACTGTGACTATATCCCATATACTTTTTCGGTCGACCAACTAATATATCCGAGTTAGTGGGACGGTTAAAAGTGGTACAATGTAACATTCTTTTAATCGGACAATCTAACATCCGAGTCAAGACCGTCAACTGTGACTATATCCCATATACTTTTTCGGTCGACCAACTAATATATCCGAGTTAGTGGGACGGTTAAAAGTGGTACAATGTAACATTCTTTTAATCGGACAATCTAACATCCGAGTCAGTGACGGCCAACTGTGACTATATCCCATATACTTTTTCGGTCGACCAACTAATATATCCGAGTTAGTGGGACGGTTAAAAGTGGTACAATGTAACATTCTTTTAATCGGACAATCTAACATCCGAGTCAAGACCGTCAACTGTGACTATATCCCATATACTTTTTCGGTCGACCAACTAATATATCCGAGTTAGTGGGACGGTTAAAAGTGGTACAATGTAACATTCTTTTAATCGGACAATCTAACATCCGAGTCAGTGACGGTCAACTGTGACTATATCCCCTATACTTTTTCGGTCGACCAACTAATATATCCGAGTTAGTGGGACGGTTAAAAGTGGTACAATGTAACATTCTTTTAATCGGACAATCTAACATCCGAGTCAAGACCGTCAACTGTGACTATATCCCATATACTTTTTCGGTCGACCAACTAATATATCCGAGTTAGTGGGACGGTTAAAAGTGGTACAATGTAACATTCTTTTAATCGGACAATCTAACATCCGAGTCAGTGACGGCCAACTGTGACTATATCCCATATTATTTCGGTCGACCAACTAATATATCCGAGTTAGGGGACGCCTAGGTGTGGTACAATGTAACATTCTTTTTACCGATACAATCTAACATCCGAGCCCAGTGATCACCAACTGTGTACTATATCCCATATGATTTCGGTCGACCAACTAATATATCCGAGACTGGTGGGACGGCTAAAAAGCGGTACAATGTAACATTCTTTTAATCGGACACTCTAACATCCGAGTCAAGACCTGTCAACTGTGACCATATCTTATATACTTTTTTCGGTCGACCAACTAATATATGAACCGAGTTAGTGGGACGGTACAAAAGTGGTACAATGCACTATTCTTTTAATCGGACAACTTAACATCCGAGTCAGGTGACGGACAACTGTGACTATATCCCATATTTTTTCGGTCGACCAACTAATATATCCGGGTTAGTGGGACGGTTAAAATGGTACAATGTAACATTCTTTAATCGGACACCCTAACATCCGAGCCTAAAGACGGTCAACTGTGACTATATCTCATATCCTTTTTCGGTTGACCAACCAATATATCCGAGTTAGTGGGACGGTTAAAAGTGGTACAATATAACATTCTTTTAATCGGACCAATGGTATGTGACCAATCACGAAGTGACTGTTTGTTTAGTTGGCCAATTGTCTAATTGTTCATTATGCTCTATAAGATAATGGACTTCACTCGATGGATCTTACACCACTTTCTTCAATTAGCATCCGATCCTGTGACCAGTGAGGAGCTAAAGGCTAGTGAGCTACCGAAAAAGTGCAGTTTGGGGTGCAAAGCATTCGGCAGCGTATCGTAATGCGCCAGTGCAGTGGCTGAATGTTGATGTTGCTTTAATGTATTTCAGTTATAAATGAATGTGTCACTTGATTTAATTATTTAATCGGACTTTTTCAGCACTGACTTGAGCAACATATATGTCACTTGTTCTCTATTTGAAGTATAGCTATACTTACTTTTCACGAGTCATGTGGGTGCAAATTTTTGTTTATTGTCTGTGGAACTATCGAGATTTATTGGTTCGATTTGTCCGTCATTAAGTCTAAAGCAGCTGATGTAGCTTGAAGTCTCTATAAATATGGAACGATTGTTCTGTGGTTTGAACATTGGACTGTGTGCAGCGGTTCTCCCCACATTCGGCCCTCCTGATGCCCATTGACTGAAGACAAGCGACATGGACTGAGTTCACTCTGAATTTGAACTTGAAGTATCGTTTGCAGAGCCACTCATCTCACTGAAAAAGATATCCTGGGTGAAGCTCGCGAAAGGATCAACAAGTTCGACACGATTGACTACCTGATGCAATGCCCCAATCACTCTACCATCGCTGTCTCAAGGAAATGGCTTCAAATGGCTTACGTTCACTCCACTCATCCTCCCGATGAGCAAGTACACTTCAAACTGCAGCAGGCACAACTAATCGCGTCTCCTCTTTTAAAAGGAATTCTTACAGATCCTGGACCGAGTCCGCTTTGCGAGGCACTTTGATGATTTTGAAGCGAAGTGACGAAGAGTATCAAATCTTCAAAGCCGGTGCTTCTTATCCTTTCACACCGATGCAACAATTTTACGAATCCAACTGTCACAGACCTGTCAACGGCCTTTCTTAGCGCAAGATTTTTGTGTACCTCAGGATGAAAGAAGATCCAGAAAATAAGTGTTGCACCAAAGGCAGAGACTCTATCATCTGGATGTAACTCACAGACCTGGCTAACCGAGGACGTAAATAAGCTCTGGGGCCCGGAGTTGGTGCAATATTTTCGAGTGATTGCGTGTAACGTTGAACATTTCTGTGAGCGCATCGAGGAGTTCAGTTTGGATGATGTGTACCTGTCCCCGCCTCGCAATGCCGATGAGACCATGCTAGCACGATGTGGATATACAGAAGGCCATCGAGATCCTATATGACGACTTTCTGGATCACTGTTATCCGTGCTCCTCGCTGCCAGTTGATTCATTTAAGCAGTACCTCAAGAACAACTCGGACGAACGTCTCAACTCGCTCTTTATGACCTTAAATTACATGAAGAACCGCTCACTCTCATTTAACTACTTCTGGGCTTAGCCTCGCTGAACCTTCAGCCAGACAGAGTCGAGTTCATGTTTCCCTTCTACGACACTGGCCACAAGTGCTATACTTCAACTGGACCGACTATAGCAAACTGGTGGCGAACACACTCCCCCGAACTTGAAGAAGCCTAGCTAAATGGACAAAACTGGACAAGTTCCTGTTCGCGGTCGGTGCTGCCGACAGAGAAAATGCTCAAGTCTCCTTTGGAAATTTAACGACTGCCATTGGAAATCACCAAATTCGAGGCACTTCCAAATTATGTCCTTCCTCAGTGCCCGTCTATCTTCAGTTGACACGAGCCGTCTTCCGTTGTAAGAAATTTATTCCAGACTCGCTCGGAAAGGAATGGAACGACCTAAGCAAAGTGATTGTTCCGCGAACAAAGGTATGTGTCCCTCTGTGAGCACACTCACACCACAAACTAACACATCCATTTGTCTTATAATCTGTAGATGAGTGCAAGAAATGCTTCATCCATCACGAACAAACACATCACTCTCATTCGACAGTTCAACGCACACAAAGCACCGTGGAAGGGCCCAACGGACTGTGGCAGGTGGAAGGCAAAAAGATGTTCCACTTGTCTGTGGTTTACTTGTGAAACCTATCCTCGAGCTGGAAAGTCGTTGACATGGGCAACGGCATAATGCATAATTTCCTTTTTCGTTTGTGCAAATTGATTTTCATATTATTTTATTTAAAATACTATATTTTAAAATGCGTTATTTATTTATCAAATGGCAATCAATTTGGAAAACATCGAGTAGATTGTGAAATGCAATGTAGTCTTACAGTGTAATGTTCGTTAACTGGAGACTGACTGAGTGATGATTTATTTCGCTTTCGCACCTAATTACTAACTAACTCTATTTGAGGATGAAGAGCAATTATGCCTGTCAACACTCAGTCATTGGCATTAACAAATTGGCATTTCAATTGGCTGTTTGTGTGCATTGTACACAGCATTCTCAACTGAACTCACTTTACTTTACTCGCCATTACACTTTGCACAATCAAAAACATTATTTGCATAAAAGAGAAAGTTTAATAGCACAAAGGCATAAATGGTTGCAAATGAGCAAGGCGATTAAAGGAATCGCTTAGTTTTGTGGTGGAAAGGCATATGCAATATTGAGTTGCTCCACCTGGAAAGTGTCTCATTGTAGGTTGCGTTTATACGCATTGAGACCAATGATGGCGAGGATCGATAGGAGATGTATGCCCCAGTACGAAGTGATGCCATCCGCATTGGCCACAATTGCGTTCCACAGGTCCTCCAGAGCTTGACAGTTGAATGGAATGGCAGGCAGCGGAATAGTGAAGCCATCCTCGTTGCCACCACCAGAGCCAGAGGGTTTGGCAGCTGCCGAGGCTGAGCCAGATGAAGTTGCCGATGAAGCCGAAGTACTGGCAGAAGGAGTGGGCAAGGCTGCAGGGACAATCGCGGACTTTGACTTGTTCTCTTTAGTAGAAGAGGAGACACTCTTCGAAGTACTTGGAGGCTTCTTGCTTGGACCAGTCACTGAAAGAGTTGGACGCGGTGCGGCCGCACCTTTGTTGGCACTGCTGGCTCCAGTTTTCTGTTCCAATTGACTCGGAGCCTTGTACAGCAGCGAAGTGGTCGATGAATCGTCATTAGCTGCAGCATTGAGACTGCTGCCAGTGCCACCAGTGACACTGCTATTTCGGTCACCACTCCATTTAGCTTTCGACTGCTCTTTCTTCGGTTCGGCTTTGGTAGGGACAAGAGCTGGAGCACCACCACCGGGAGTAGGCAAAGCTGGCCCAGGTTTGGCATGGTCGCTTGGTGGAGGCAAAGATGTTGGTTTCTTTGGCTGCTCAGCGGAAGAAGGCGGTGGCAGTGAAGCTGGTCCTTTGGGCTGGCCAGCAGTAGAAGATGGTGGTGGCAGAGATGTCGGACCTTTTGGAGAGCCACCAGCAGTTGGCAATGGAACACCAATCTTTGCAGTGTCGCCTGGAGGAGGCAGAGACACAGGACCTTTCGACTGGGACGGAGGCGGCAGTGAAGTTGGACCTTTTGGCGATGGAGCAGGCTGCGATGCTGCTGGTGGAAGCGATGGACCAGAAGGCTTGGGAAGAGGAGCTGGCGGTGGCGCAGCAGTTGGCTCGGCAGTTGGCTTGGTGGCAGTTGGTGGCGGCAGAGAAGCACTCATACGAGCTGAAGTCTTGCCAGGAACCGACGGAGGAAACATGTCGTTTGATGCACCAGCTGAAGTCGGCTCTTTGGGCGCACTGTGCACGGCCATTGGAACGGGCGCTTTCGAATCATTGCTCTTCTCGGCAGTCAATGACTTGCTTTTTCCATCTTTGGGAGCAGAAGGAAGAGCCACAGACTTTGGTCCTGGTCCTGGCCAAATCGGGTGTTCGCCGTCTTCTTGGATCTTCTTGGCAAAGCCAAAGTCGGTCAGCTTGGCAATCCATTTAGCGTTGAGCAGCATGTTGTCTAGCTTGATATCACGATGCGAGGTAAACAGTTCCTCGTGCAAAAAGTTGAGACCTTTCGATGCCTGATAGAACCACTGACCGGCGAGTTTCTCCTTGATGCCGTTGTGCTTCTTCGCATATCCAGATATGTCACCGTTGCCAGCAAACTCCATGAAGATGAACATCTTGCAGGCCGCCCGAAAGATGTCGAACACTTGAATGAGATTCTCGTGGCGAGACTGGATGAGAGTGTTGAGTTCGCGGGGAAGAAACTTGGCACGACTTCGATCGCTCATGGCACTCAGGTCGATCACCTTCACTGCGGACAGAGACTCATTCTCGATGCTGACCGCCTTGAAGACCACCCCGTATGCACCTTGGCCCAGCTTGTTCTCCACCCGGTAGCCCTTGTGCGCGATCACCGCCAGAGTCTTTGGATCAAACTTGGCCGAAGTCGAGCTTTTGGATGACATCGCGAGAGAGGTGGTTCACTAAAGCAATCGCTGCTTAAGAGACAAAGAGTGACAAGAGACACTTTCGATTGGCTGCAGATGTGCCCTTTTTATTGTGACTGATGAGAACAATGAAAATTGTCGATTTCGATTTTAAAATTCCAATTTGAGCAATGACAATTAGTGGATTACTTTGCAGTGCCAAACAAGTCTGTTCCCTTGTTCCACAATTCGATGCAATGTTGTCAATCAACAGTTCAGTCTAATTAGACAAGTTAACAAGGGGCACTCATTACCACCAGCAGTCAAATCATTCAAGCAATTTGTTGGCAATTAGTTTTAAAATTTTCGAATTTGCGAAACAGCGACACTTTGACAGTGGTCGTCTCCTATGCAAGTGCTCTCAGTTACGGTCTTCGTTATTAACCCAATGAGTTGAATTTGTTTGAAGTGCCCCGTTGGTCTGTGTCAATCTATGGCGAGAACAGATCGATTAAATTACGATCACATTTTCCTCGCCATTTTGTGTCACGGATAAAGCCAAAGTGAAGTGAGTCACAATAAAGAAGAAATAATTGAGCAGAGTGATTGATTAAACTTATAAGGACTTATGAACTTATTTGGTAGCGCATTTGCTCGCATTCATTTGCACTTCCTCTGCATGGCAAGTGCAGTGTTGCTTTGTCCGCGAGATTACTTTGACTGCGCAGTTCCTCAATTCATATCTTGTACTCCTCAGTACCTTGTCTGTAGCCACAGCCTTGAAATTATTGCTTTTTGGCTTCCGTCCAGAGAGGCGCACAAAACAATGCATCACGAAACATTTAGGCACGAAACATACTTTCCATTAAGATGGCACACTAGCCTGGTCAGGTGTCCCCTTTATGTTGACTCGTGCACTATTGCAGCCATTATTAATGGAAATTAATTGAAGCCTGGCTTTTGCGCTGGTGGCATTGGTCGAATTGTGACCGGAGTGACCTTCTCACAGATAATTTTAATTGAGTGCACTGTTGCCATTGCGATCCTCTACCGGTAACGCATTGACATTGACTCGGTGGTCTTGATTGTCCTACATTGGTCTTCCTGATCTAGGTGCTTGCATGTGCCTGTGTGTGTGTTTTGTCTCATTCCCATGATGGTACTCGATTTATTTGGACATCGTTTAGCTTGTTTACACTCGATTCTGCTCAATCCATTTGGACGTCCTTTTGTTCTGTCCCGTTCTGATTACAGATTTATTTCCACATGTTCACGTCCAATAACGACACTCACTTGCTGAAGGTCAAATGCTGCCACAATCTGACACAAAGGAGCACTCTATTAAGTGCCGGCTCTCGTTCACTCGTGCCCATTTTGGCGCTGTTCGGTGTTTCTCACCGCATGTGTTTGCGTATTCCTCCAATCCTCCAATCGATCGATTTTCATTGCACTTTGTTGATAACACTTGATTGGCTAATTTGTCATGGACTAGTAATGCACCCGGCCACAGGCCAATTTCTCCTCTGGCAACCAATCGATTTCACTTTATGTTGATTAGCACTGTGTGGTAAAGGGAATTTTAAATATGCTACCAAGTTTGCTTGGGCCTTCACTTTTTAAATTGTCTATTTAAATAAATTTACAGTACCTGCCAGTTGTAATCTTGTCCATACAATGCAGTCGAGATTGGTAATTCATTGCTTCTTGATTGCTTTTTATTAAATGTAATTATAGAAACAGACAAAGTGAGCCTGCCAGAGCTGCAGAGGACGATATATCGATAATATATTGATGTTCTCATATGTTCTCACCATGTGCGCAATCTTTGATGCGACTCTGATCGATGTCACTACAAGTTCGAGTGTACATCATCAGTGCGCTCACATAGCGCAACTGAAATTAATAGATGGGAAGAACATTGTTATCTAATGTTTGGATTGCAATTCCAAATGCTAACCGAGAGAGTTGCAATAGCATTTGATTGGGACACATTTGTCCTTTGTTCTTTAGTGGTGCCGTCTCGATGGCAATCCAATGACAGGCAAGGCATTGTCAATTGCACCAAAATGAAATCACCAAATAATCATACAATTGCAATTGGGACCAAGCAATAGTACTCGAGTCCAATCCATGCCATAACTGACAGCTTAACATCTGTTCCGTTAATTAATAATTGAGTCATTGCACTTCCATTCTGTGGCATTTGTTGATGGCAAGTGATCGGTGCGCAGTTACCTGTGGCACTTGTTGAGCTTGTTCTCCAACAGTCTCTTTTGAGTATATTCAGGCAGTTGCATATAAGGCAGACAGACATTGCCTATAATGTACGAGTCTGTCAAATTGGTGAAATTGACTGTGAAAAATTATTTCGCCAATTGTCACTGTGGCACACACCAACAAGCATGTCATCTTAGTCGCCGAGGCATGCGAAGGCGGTTGGTCATAAATAGCAAATAAATAGTAAATAGTAACACAAATGTTTTGCTTAATACTTTATTGGTAGTATAATAAAGCAATGTGAGCTTAGCAGTCGTGCCTCACAAAGTTGTTGGCTTGAGCCGCTCACACGGTGGCCCATCATGGCTTGGTTGAAGTTTGAATTCGATTGTGCCCCTTGTCCCAGTCATAGTTCTGGTCTTGCATCGAGGCGCCCATCTGCAGGAGAGTCTGCACAAAGCGAGCATTGAGTTTGCGATACGAAGGACGTTTCTCGAATTTGAGAGCCTTCACTTCGGTGAGGAAAGTGGCGAACGCTGGTGGCATGTCAGAACACAATTCTTCAGGCGTAGTGTTCTCCTTGATGTGGCCTATATCGAACGAAATGAGAGTTAGTTTGATAGGCAATAGGCAACATACAGACACACATACCGATCTGTCTGTTTTTCTCTTTTTGGCTAGTGGTCTGAACACCTTGCCAGGGGACTTGTCCTTTGTGCAGATAGACCATCATGTAAAGGATTGATTCGAGATCGTCCCGGCGGCTCACTTCACGGCCCGAGTGATTGTTGACACTCATGTAGCGAGCAGTGCCCGCGACTCCTTTGCCCGACTTGAACTCGATGTGCGTGTTGTCCTCCTGGATGTACATCTTGCAAAATCCCAGGTCTATTAAGGGATAAAACACATTTCATTAGAACAGACATAAAGACAGACAGAGCACTACTACTTACCGATTAGGTTCACAGTGGCCCACTTGTCAGTGTTTGGAAGGCCAATGAGAAAATTCTCCGGTTTGACATCTCTGTAGATGATTCCTTGGTCGTGCACATACTGAAAATGTCCACCAGTTGGATCATCAACTGAGTGGAGGTGAGCAGGGAGAAGGTGCCACCGCACTTGTCGGTCATGCTGAGCAGCGAAGGGCCAAGCAGATCGAGCACCAGTGCGTGCCACTCGCCACCAGGGCACATTCCAATGTAACGCACCTTTGGAATGAATCGAGCACTGCCCAGACGCCGGTAGAAGCCATACTCAGAGATGGATTTGTGGGTTGATGCGAGTCTCGCTTCTCGAGCTTTATAAGCCAATCGTTCACCGGTCTATATCTTCGACCCCATAGTGAAAACTGCCAAAGGAGCCTATTACAATAAATAGAAATAATAAATCAAATATTAAAAATCCTACAAATGTTTATTACCTCCAGCCACATAGTCGCCGATGGTAAATCGCGCACTCAAACTTTGGACCAACAAGTACTTCGGTAGGGCGTTGTTGTTGATAGGCCATCGATGCACTGAATACAGACAGACACACAGTTTAGTCAAAGTGCAGAAGAAAGAGACTACAAAACACAGTTCACTGAAAGGCAATCCATCCATACAAGTATACAATTTGTTTAATTGTTGCTCATATTCGGAACATTTGTTCAATGCTCGAATTCGCCAATTTTGCTGCATTTCGTTGAGTCACGATATGGACAAACTTCGATATTGCCAGTAAGTGTCACTTCGAACGTTAACATTAGAAAAGAACTGATTATGAAGTTCAAGTTGATAATAAACTAACTAAATGATAAACATAATCGAATTCATACACCATTGTGAATTTGAAATCATCAAATCTGAGTCAAATCATTTGCAATTGCGAAATGTTTT
>JAKIJQ010000509.1:0-40005 GCA_023373905.1 Rhizoglyphus robini | reverse complement strand
ATATGGACAGTTGCGGCACCGATATGGACAGTTTCGGCACTGATATGGATAGTTGCGGCACCGATATGGACAGTTGCGGCACTGATATGGACAGTTGCGGCACTCATACGAACAGTTATCCTCGTACTGATACTTTTTTGAGTATCAGTCCGAGGATGAGTTGCGGCACCGATATGGACAGTTGCGGCACCGATATGGACAGTTGCGGCACCGATATGGACAGTTGCGGCACTGATATTGACAGTTGCGGCACTGATATGGACAGTTGCGGCACCGATATGGACAGTTGCGGCACCGATATTGACAGTTTCGGCACTGATATGGATAGTTGCGGTACCGATATGGACAGTTGCAGCACTGATATGGATAGTTGCGGCTTCGATATGGACAGTTGCAGCACCGATATGGACAGTTGCGGCACTGATTTGGACAGTTGAAGCACTGATATGGACAGTTGCGGCACTGTTATGGACAGTTGCCGCACCGATAAGGACAGTTTCAGCACTGATATGGATAGTTGCGGCACCGATATGGACAGTTGCGGCACCGATATGGACAGTTGCGGCACTGATTTGGACAGTTGCAGCACTGATATGGATAGTTGCGGCTCCGATATGGACAGTTGCGGCACCGATATGGACAGTTGCGGCACTGATATGGACAGTTGCGGCACTGATATGGACAGTTGCGGCACTGATATGGACAGTTGCGGCACCGATATGGACAGTTGCAGCACTGATTTGGATAGTTGCGGCACTGATTTGGATAGTTGCGGCTCCGATATGGACAGTTGCGGCACCGATATGGACAGTTGCGGCACTGTTATGGACAGTTGCGGCACTGATATGGACAGTTGCAGCACTGATTTGGATAGTTGCGGCTCCGATATGGACAGTTGCGGCACCGATATGGACAGTTGCGGCACCGATATGGACAGTTGCGGCACTGATATGGACAGTTGCGGCACCGATATGGACAGTTGCGGTACCGATATGGACAGTTGCAGCACTGATATGGATAGTTGCGGCACCGATATGGACAGTTGCGGCACTCATACGAACAGTTATCCTCGTAATGATACTTTTTGAGTATCAGTCTGAGGATGATTTGCGGCACTGATATGGACATTTGCGGCACCGATATAGACAGTTGCGGCACTGTTATGGACAGTTGCGGTACTGATATGGACATTTGCGGCACCGATATGGACAGTTTCGGCACTCATACGAACAGTTATCCTCGTACTGATACTTTTTTGAGTATCAGTCTGAGGATGATTTGCGGCACTGATATGGACATTTGCGGCACCGATATAGACAGTTGCGGCACTGTTATGGACAGTTGCGGCACTGATATGGACAGTTGCGGGACTCATACGAACAGTTATCCTCGTACTGATACTTTTTTGAGTATCAGTCCGAGGATGAGTTGCGGCACTGATATGGACAGTTGCTGCACTGATATTGACAGTTTCGGCACTGATATGGACAGTTGCGGCACCGATATGGACGGTTGCAGCACCGATATGGACAGTTGCGGCACTGATTTGGACAGTTGCAGCACTGATATGGATAGTTGCGGCTCCGATATGGACAGTTGCGGCACCGATATGGACAGTTGCGGCACTGATATGGACAGTTGCAGCACTGATATGGATAGTTGCGGCTCCGATATGGACAGTTGCGGCACCGATATGGACAGTTGCGGCACTGATATGGACAGTTGCTGCACTGATATTGACAGTTTCGGCACTGATATGGATAGTTGCGGCACCGATATGGACGGTTGCAGCACCGATATGGACAGTTGCGGCACTGATTTGGACAGTTGCAGCACTGATATGGATAGTTGCGGCTCCGATATGGACAGTTGCGGCACCGATATGGACAGTTGCGGCACTGATATGGACAGTTGCGGGACTCATATGAACAGTTATCCCTGTACTGATACTTTTTTTAGTATCAGTCCGAGGATGAGTTGCGGCACTGATATGGACAGTTGCGGCACTGATATTGACAGTTGCGGCACAGATATGGACAGTTGCGGCACCATGCACCAGCAATGGAAATAGGATGAATCTAACCTATTTCCATGGGCGAGATAAGTTTGTTCAGTCAAACAGCCGATACATATGGTTGCGGCAATGGAAATAGGATGAATCTAACCTATTTCCATGGCCGAGATAAGCTTGTTCAATCAAATAGCCGATACATACGGTATCGGCCAATATAGAGTTGCGGCACTGATATTGACAGTTGTGGCACTGATATGGATAGTTGCGGCACCGATATGGACGGTTGCGGCACCGATATGGACAGTTGCGGCACAGATATGGACAGTTGCGGCACTGATATGGACAGTTGCGGTACCGATATGGATAGTTGCGGCACCGATATGGACAGTTGCAGCACTGACATTGACAGTTGCGGCACTGATATGGATAGTTGCGGCACCGATATGGACATTTGCGGCACCGATATGGACAGTTGCGGCACCGATATGGACAGTTGCGGCACCGATATGGATAGTTGCGGCACCGATATGGACAGTTGCGGCACTGATATGGACAGTTGCGGCACTGATATGGATAGTTGCGGCACCGATATGGACAGTTGCAGCACTGATATGGACAGTTGCGGCACTGATTTGGACAGTTGCAGCACTGATTTGGACAGTTGCAGCACTGATATGGATAGTTGCGGCACTGATATGGACATTTGCGGCACCGATATAGACAGTTGCGGCACTGTTATGGACAGTTGCGGTACTGATATGGACAGTTGCCGCACTGTTATGGACAGTTGCAGCACTGTTATGGACAGTTGCTGCACTGATATTGACAGTTGCGGCACTGATATGGATAGTTGCGGCACCGATATGGACAGTTGCGGCACCGATATGGACAGTTGCGGCACCGATATGGACAGTTGCGGCACTGATATGGACAGTTGCGGCACCGATATGGACAGTTGCGGCACTCATACGAACAGTTATCCTCGTACTGATACTTTTTTGAGTATCAGTCTGAGGATGAGTTGCGGCACTGATATGGACATTTGCGGCACTGATATGGACAGTTGCGGCACTGATATCGATAGTTTCGGCACCGATATGGATGGTTGCGGCACCGATATGGACAGTTTCGGCACTGATATGGATAGTTGCGGCACCGATATGGATAGTTGCGGCACCGATATGGACAGTTGCGGCACTCATACGAACAGTTATCCTCGTACTGATACTTTTTTGAGTATCAATCTGAGGATGAGTTGCGGCACTGATATGGACAGTTGCGGTACTGATATGGACAGTTGAGGCACTCATACGAACAGTTATCCTCGTACTGATACTTTTTTGAGTATCAGTCTGAGGATGATTTGCGGCACTGATATGGACATTTGCGGCACCGATATGGACAGTTGCGGTACTGATATGGATAGTTGCGGCACCGATATGGACAGTTGCGGCACCGATATGGACAGTTGCGGCACCGATATGGACAGTTGCGGCACTGATATGGACAGTTGCGGCACTGATATGGACAGTTGCGGCACTCATACGAACAGTTATCCTCGTACTGATACTTTTTTGAGTATCAGTCTGAGGATGATTTGCGGCACTGATATGGATTGTTTCGGCACTGATATGGACAGTTGCGGCACTCATACGAACAGTTATCCTCGTACTGATACTTTTTTGAGTATCAGTCTGAGAATGAGTTGCGGCACCGATATGGACAGTTGCGGCACCGATATGGACAGTTGCGGCACTGTTATGGACTGTTGCGGCACTGATATGGACACTTGCGTCACCGATATGGAAAGTTGCGCAACTGATATGGAAAGTTGCGGCACTGATATGGATAGTTGCGGCACCGATATGGACAGTTGCGGCACCGATATGGACAGTTTCGGCACTGATATGGATAGTTGTGGCACCGATATGGACAGTTGCAGCACTGATATGGATAGTTGCGGCACCGATATGGACAGTTGCGGTACCGATATGGACAGTTGCGGCACTGATATGGACAGTTGCGGCACCGATATGGACAGTTGCGGCACTGATATGGACAGTTGCGGCACTGATATGGACAGTTGCGGCACTCATACGAACAGTTATCCTCGTACTGATACTTTTTTGAGTATCAGTCCGAGGATGAGTTGCGGCACTGATATGGACAGTTGCGGCACTGATATTGACATTTGCGGCACTGATATCGATAGTTTCGGCACTGATATGGATAGTTGCGGCACCGATATGGACAGTTTCGGCACCGATATGGACAGTTGCAGCACTCATACGAACAGTTATCCTCGTACTGATACTTTATTGAGTATCAGTCCGAGGATGAGTTGCGGCTCTGATATGGACATTTGCGGCACTGATATGGACAGTTGCGGCACTGATATGGATAGTTGCGGCACTGATATGGACAGTTGCGGGACTCATACGAACAGTTATCCTCGTACTGATACTTTTTTGAGTATCAGTCCGAGGATGAGTTGCGGCACTGATATGGACAGTTGCGGCACTGATATGGACAGTTGCGGCACTGATATGGATCAGTTGCGGCACCGCTGTGGACAGTTGCGGCACCGATATGGACAGTTTCGGCACCGATATGGACAGTTGCGGCACCATGCACCAGCAATGGAAATAGGATGAATCTAACCTATTTCCAGTTGCGAAATTAGTTTGTTCATCTAAACAGCCGATACATTTGGTTGCGGCAATGGAAATAGCATGAATCTAACCTATTTCCATGGCCGAGATAAGTTTGTTCAGTCAAACAGACGATACATATGGTTGCGGCACTGGAAATAGGATGAATCTAACATATTTCCATGGCCGAGATAAGTTTGTTCAGTCAAACAGCCGATTCATATGGTTGCCGCAATGGAAATAGGATGAATCTAACCTATTTCCATTTGCGAGATAAGCTTGTTCAATCAAATAGCCGATACATACGGTATCGGCCAATATAGAGTTGCGGCACCGATATGGATAGTTGCGGCTCCGATATGGACAGTTGCGGCACCGATATGGACAGTTGCGGCACTGATTTGGACAGTTGCAGCACTGATATGGATAGTTGCGGCCCCTATATGGACAGTTGCGGCACCGATATGGACAGTTGCGGTACTGATATGGACAGTTGAGGCACTCATACGAACAGTTATCCTCGTACTGATACTTTTTTGAGTATCAGTCTGAGGATGATTTGCGGCACTGATATGGACAGTTGCGGTACCGATATGGACAGTTGCGGCACTGATATGGACAGTTGCGGCACTGATATGGATAGTTGCGGCACCGATATGGACAGTTGCGGCACCGATATGGACAGTTGCGGTACTGATATGGACAGTTGAGGCACTCATACGAACAGTTATCCTCGTACTGATACTTTTTTGAGTATCAGTCTGAGGATGATTTGCGGCAATGATATGGATTGTTTCGGCACTGATATGGACAGTTGCGGCACTCATACGAACAGTTATCCTCGTACTGATACTTTTTTGAGTATCAGTCCGAGGATGAGTTGCGGCACTGATATGGACAGTTGCGGCACTGATATGGATAGTTGCGGCACTGATATGGATAGTTGCGGCACCGATATGGATAGTTGCGGCACCGATATGGACAGTTGCGGCACTGTTATGGACAGTTGCGGCACTGATATGGACAGTTGCGGCACTGTTATGGACAGTTGCCGCACCGATATGGACATTTGCAGCACTGATATGGATAGTTGCGGCTCCGATATGGACAGTTGCGGCACCGATATGGACAGTTGCGGCACTGATATGGACAGTTGCAGCACTGATATGGATAGTTGCGGCACCGATATGGACAGTTGCGGCACCGATATGGACAGTTGCGGCACTGTTATGGACAGTTGCGGCACTGATATGGACAGTTGCGGCACTGATATGGACAGTTGCAGCACTGTTATGGACAGTTGCTGCACTGATATTGACAGTTGCGGCACTGATATGGATAGTTGCGGCACCGATATGGACGGTTGCAGCACCGATATGGACAGTTGCGGCACTGATTTGGACAGTTGCGGCACTGATATGGATAGTTGCGGCACCGATATGGACAGTTGCGGCACTCATACGAACAGTTATCCTCGTACTGATACTTTTTTGAGTATCAGTCCGAGGATGAGTTGCGGCACTGATATGGACAGTTGCGGCACTGATATGGACAGTTGCGGCACTGATATGGATAGTTGCGGCACCGATATGGACAGTTGCGGCACCGATATGGACAGTTTCGGCACTGATATGGATAGTTGCGGCACCGATATGGACAGTTGCGGCACCGATATGGACAGTTGCAGCACTCATACGAACAGTTATCCTCGTACTGATACTTTTTTGAGTATCAGTCCGAGGATGAGTTGCGGCACTGATATGGACAGTTGCGGTACTGATATGGACAGTTGAGGCACTCATACGAACAGTTATCCTCGTACTGATACTTTTTTGAGTATCAGTCTGAGGATGATTTGCGGCACTGATATGGACAGTTGCGGCACCGATATGGACAGTTGCGGCACTGATATGGACAGTTGCAGCACTGATATGGATAGTTGCGGCACCGATATGGACAGTTGCGGCACCGATATGGACAGTTGCGGTACTGATATGGACAGTTGAGGCACTCATACCAACAGTTATCCTAGTACTGATACTTTTTTGAGTATCAGTCTGAGGATGATTTGCGGCACTGATATGGACAGTTGCGGTACTGATATGGACAGTTGAGGCACTCATACGAACAGTTATCCTTGTACTGATACTTTTTTGAGTTTCAGTCCGAGCATGAGTTGCGGCACCGATATGGACAGTTGCGGCACCGATATGGACAGTTGCGGCACTGTTATGGACTGTTGCGGCACTGATATGGACACTTGCGTCACCGATATGGAAAGTTGCGCAACTGATATGGAAAGTTGCGGCACTGATATGGATAGTTGCGGCACCGATATGGACAGTTGCGGCACCGATATGGACAGTTGCGGCACTGATATGGACAGTTGCGGCACTGATATTGACAGTTGCGGCACTGTTATGGACAGTTGCGGCACTGATATGGATAGTTGCGGCACCGATATGGACAGTTGCGGTACCGATATGGACAGTTGCGGCACCGATATGGACAGTTGCGGCACCGATATGGACAGTTGCAGCACTCATACGAACAGTTATCCTCGTACTAATACTTTTTTGAGTATCAGTCCGAGGATGAGTTGCGGCACCGATATGGACAGTTGCGGCACCGATATGGACAGTTGCGGCACTGTTATGGACTGTTGCGGCACTGATATGGACACTTGCGTCACCGATATGGAAAGTTGCGCAACTGATATGGAAAGTTGCGGCACTGATATGGATAGTTGCGGCACCGATATGGACAGTTGCGGCACCGATATGGACAGTTGCGGCACTGTTATGGACAGTTGCGGCACTGATATGGACAGTTGTGGCACTGTTATGGACAGTTGCAGCACTGATATGGATAGTTGCGGCTGCGATATGGACAGTTGCGGTACCGATATGGACAGTTGCGGCACTGTTATGGACAGTTGCGTCACCGATATGGAAAGTTGCGCAACTGATATGGAAAGTTGCGGCACTGATATGGATAGTTGCGGCACCGATATGGACAGTTGCGGCACCGATATGGACAGTTGCGGTACTGATATGGATAGTTGCGGCACCGATATGGACAGTTGCGGCACTGATATGGACAGTTGTTCCACTTATTTGGACAGTTGCGCCACTTATATGGACAGTTTCGGCACCGATATGGACGGTTGCGGCACCGATATGGACAGTTGCGGCACTGATATGGACATTTGCGGCACCGATATGGATAGTTGCGACACTGTTATGGACAGTTGCGGCACCGATATGGATAGTTGCGGCACCGATATGGACAGTTGCGCCACTTATATGGACAGTTGCGGCACTGATATGGACAGTTGAGGCACTGATTTGGATAGTTGCGGCACTCATAGGAACAGTTTTCCTCGTACTGATACTTTTTGAGTAACAGTCTGAGGATCATTTGCGGCACTGATATGGACATTTGCGGCACCGATATGGACAGTTGCGACACTGTTATGGACAGTTGTTCCACTTATATGGACAGTTGCGCCACTTGTATGGACAGTTGCGGCACTGATATGGACACTTGCGCCACCGATATGGACAGTTGCGCCACTGATATGGAAAGTTGCGGCACTGATATGGATAGTTGCGGCACCGATATGGACAGTTGCGGCACCGATATGGACAGTTGCGGCACTGATATGGACAGTTGCGGGACTCATACGAACAGTTATCCTCGTACTGATACTTTTTGAGTATCAGTCCGAGGATGAGTTGCGGCACTGATATGGACAGTTGCGGCACTGATATTGACAGTTGCGGCACTGATATGGATAGTTGCGGCACCGCTGTGGACAGTTGCGGCACCGATATGGACAGTTTCGGCACCGATATGGACAGTTGCGGCACCATGCACCAGCAATGGAAATAGGATGAATCTAACCTATTTCCAGTTGCGAAATTAGTTTGTTCATCTAAACAGCCGATACATTTGGTTGCGGCAATGGAAATAGCATGAATCTAACCTATTTCCATGGCCGAGATAAGTTTGTTCAGTCAAACAGACGATACATATGGTTGCGGCACTGGAAATAGGATGAATCTAACATATTTCCATGGCCGAGATAAGTTTGTTCAGTCAAACAGCCGATTCATATGGTTGCCGCAATGGAAATAGGATGAATCTAACCTATTTCCATTTGCGAGATAAGCTTGTTCAATCAAATAGCCGATACATACGGTATCGGCCAATATAGAGTTGCGGCACTGATATGTACAGTTGCGGCACTGATATGGACAGTTGAGGCACTCATAAGAACAGTTATCCTCGTACTGATACTTTTTTGAGTATCAGTCTGAGGATGAATTGCGGCACTGATATGGACATTTGCGGCACCGATATGGACAGTTGCGGCACTGATTTGGACAGTTGTAGCACTGATATGGATAGTTGGGGCACCGATATGGACAGTTGAGGCACCGATATGGACAGTTGCGGCACTGATTTGGACAGTTGTAGCACTGATATGGATAGTTGGGGCACCGATATGGACAGTTGCGGCACCGATATGGACAGTTGCGGTACTGATATGGACAGTTGAGGCACTGATTTGGATAGTTGCGGCACTCATAGGAACAGTTATCCTCGTACTGATACTTTTTTGAGTATCAGTCTGAGGATCATTTGCGGCACTGATATGGACATTTGCGGCTCCGATATGGACAGTTGCGCCACTTATATGGACAGTTGCGGCACTGATATGGACACTTGCGTCACCGATATGGAAAGTTGCGCAACTGATATGGAAAGTTGCGGCACTGATATGGATAGTTGCGGCACCGATATGGACATTTGCGGCACCGATATGGACAGTTGCGGCACTGATATGGACAGTTGCGGCACCGATATGGATAGTTGCGGCACTGATATGGACAGTTGTTCCACTTATTTGGACAGTTGCGCCACTTATATGGACAGTTTCGGCACCGATATGGACGGTTGCGGCACCGATATGGACAGTTGCGGCACTGATATGGACATTTGCGGCACCGATATGGATAGTTGCGGCACTGATATGGACAGTTGCGGCACCGATATGGATAGTTGCGGCACCGATATGGACAGTTGCGGCACTGATATGGACAGTTGCGGCACTGATATGGACAGTTGCGGCACTGATATGGACAGTTGCGGCACTCATACGAACAGTTATCCTCGTACTGATACTTTTTGAGTAACAGTCTGAGGATCATTTGCGGCACTGATATGGATTGTTTCGGCACTGATATGGACAGTTGCGGCACTCATACGAACAGTTATCCTCGTACTGATACTTTTTGAGTATCAGTCTGAGGATGAGTTGCGGCACCGATATGGACAGTTGCGGCACCGATATGGACAGTTGCGGCACTGTTATGGACTGTTGCGGCACTGATATGGACACTTGCGTCACCGATATGGAAAGTTGCGCAACTGATATGGAAAGTTGCGGCACCGATATGGACAGTTGCGGCACCGATATGGACAGTTGCGGCACCGATATGGACAGTTGCGGCACTGTTATGGACAGTTGCGGCACTGATATGGACAGTTGCGGCACTGTTATGGACAGTTGCGGCACTGATATGGATAGTTGCGGCACCGATATGGACAGTTGCGGTACCGATATGGACAGTTGCGGCACTGTTATGGACAGTTG
The DNA here is from genome assembly GCA_023373905.1 of Rhizoglyphus robini. Classification (NCBI taxonomy): domain Eukaryota; kingdom Metazoa; phylum Arthropoda; class Arachnida; order Sarcoptiformes; family Acaridae; genus Rhizoglyphus; species Rhizoglyphus robini. The sequence goes on along the minus strand of JAKIJQ010000509.1, from coordinate 29,678 downwards.
CGGCACTGATATGGACAGTTGCGGCACTGTTATGGACAGTTGCGGCACTGATATGGACAGTTGCGGCACTCATACGAACAGTTATCCTCGTACTGATACTTTTTTGAGTATCAGTCTGAGGATGAGTTGCGGCACCGATATGGACAGTTGCGGCACCGATATGGACAGTTGCGGCACTGTTATGGACTGTTGCGGCACTGATATGGACACTTGCGTCACCGATATGGAAAGTTGCGCAACTGATATGGAAAGTTGCGGCACTGATATGGATAGTTGCGGCACCGATATGGACAGTTGCGGCACCGATATGGACAGTTGCGGCACTGTTATGGACAGTTGCGGCACTGATATGGACAGTTGTGGCACTGTTATGGACAGTTGCAGCACTGATATGGATAGTTGCGGCTGCGATATGGACAGTTGCGGTACCGATATGGACAGTTGCGGCACTGTTATGGACAGTTGCGTCACCGATATGGAAAGTTGCGCAACTGATATGGAAAGTTGCGGCACTGATATGGATAGTTGCGGCACCGATATGGACAGTTGCGGCACCGATATGGACAGTTGCGGTACTGATATGGATAGTTGCGGCACCGATATGGACAGTTGCGGCACTGATATGGACAGTTGTTCCACTTATTTGGACAGTTGCGCCACTTATATGGACAGTTTCGGCACCGATATGGACGGTTGCGGCACCGATATGGACAGTTGCGGCACTGATATGGACATTTGCGGCACCGATATGGATAGTTGCGACACTGTTATGGACAGTTGCGGCACCGATATGGATAGTTGCGGCACCGATATGGACAGTTGCGCCACTTATATGGACAGTTGCGGCACTGATATGGACAGTTGAGGCACTGATTTGGATAGTTGCGGCACTCATAGGAACAGTTTTCCTCGTACTGATACTTTTTTGAGTAACAGTCTGAGGATCATTTGCGGCACTGATATGGACATTTGCGGCACCGATATGGACAGTTGCGACACTGTTATGGACAGTTGTTCCACTTATATGGACAGTTGCGCCACTTGTATGGACAGTTGCGGCACTGATATGGACACTTGCGCCACCGATATGGACAGTTGCGCCACTGATATGGAAAGTTGCGGCACTGATATGGATAGTTGCGGCACCGATATGGACAGTTGCGGCACCGATATGGACAGTTGCGGCACTGATATGGACAGTTGCGGGACTCATACGAACAGTTATCCTCGTACTGATACTTTTTTGAGTATCAGTCCGAGGATGAGTTGCGGCACTGATATGGACAGTTGCGGCACTGATATTGACAGTTGCGGCACTGATATGGATAGTTGCGGCACCGCTGTGGACAGTTGCGGCACCGATATGGACAGTTTCGGCACCGATATGGACAGTTGCGGCACCATGCACCAGCAATGGAAATAGGATGAATCTAACCTATTTCCAGTTGCGAAATTAGTTTGTTCATCTAAACAGCCGATACATTTGGTTGCGGCAATGGAAATAGCATGAATCTAACCTATTTCCATGGCCGAGATAAGTTTGTTCAGTCAAACAGACGATACATATGGTTGCGGCACTGGAAATAGGATGAATCTAACATATTTCCATGGCCGAGATAAGTTTGTTCAGTCAAACAGCCGATTCATATGGTTGCCGCAATGGAAATAGGATGAATCTAACCTATTTCCATTTGCGAGATAAGCTTGTTCAATCAAATAGCCGATACATACGGTATCGGCCAATATAGAGTTGCGGCACTGATATGTACAGTTGCGGCACTGATATGGACAGTTGAGGCACTCATAAGAACAGTTATCCTCGTACTGATACTTTTTTGAGTATCAGTCTGAGGATGAATTGCGGCACTGATATGGACATTTGCGGCACCGATATGGACAGTTGCGGCACTGATTTGGACAGTTGTAGCACTGATATGGATAGTTGGGGCACCGATATGGACAGTTGAGGCACCGATATGGACAGTTGCGGCACTGATTTGGACAGTTGTAGCACTGATATGGATAGTTGGGGCACCGATATGGACAGTTGCGGCACCGATATGGACAGTTGCGGTACTGATATGGACAGTTGAGGCACTGATTTGGATAGTTGCGGCACTCATAGGAACAGTTATCCTCGTACTGATACTTTTTGAGTATCAGTCTGAGGATCATTTGCGGCACTGATATGGACATTTGCGGCTCCGATATGGACAGTTGCGCCACTTATATGGACAGTTGCGGCACTGATATGGACACTTGCGTCACCGATATGGAAAGTTGCGCAACTGATATGGAAAGTTGCGGCACTGATATGGATAGTTGCGGCACCGATATGGACAGTTGCGGCACCGATATGGACAGTTGCGGTACTGATATGGATAGTTGCGGCACTCATAGGAACAGTTATCCTCGTACTGATACTTTTTTGAGTATCAGTCTGAGGATCATTTGCGGCACTGATATGGACAGTTGCGGCACTGATATGGACAGTTGTTCCACTTATTTGGACAGTTGCGCCACTTATATGGACAGTTTCGGCACCGATATGGACGGTTGCGGCACCGATATGGACAGTTGCGGCACTGATATGGACATTTGCGGCACCGATATGGATAGTTGCGACACTGTTATGGACAGTTGCGGCACCGATATGGATAGTTGCGGCACCGATATGGACAGTTGCGCCACTTATATGGACAGTTGCGGCACTGATATGGACAGTTGAGGCACTGATTTGGATAGTTGCGGCACTCATAGGAACAGTTTTCCTCGTACTGATACTTTTTTGAGTAACAGTCTGAGGATCATTTGCGGCACTGATATGGACATTTGCGGCACCGATATGGACAGTTGCGACACTGTTATGGACAGTTGCGGCACTGATATGGATAGTTGCGGCACCGATATGGACAGTTGTTCCACTTATATGGACAGTTGCGCCACTTGTATGGACAGTTGCGGCACTGATATGGACACTTGCGCCACCGATATGGACAGTTGCGCCACTGATATGGAAAGTTGCGGCACTGATATGGATAGTTGCGGCACCGATATGGACAGTTGCGGCACCGATATGGACAGTTGCGGCACTGATATGGACAGTTGCGGGACTCATACGAACAGTTATCCTCGTACTGATACTTTTTTGAGTATCAGTCCGAGGATGAGTTGCGGCACTGATATGGACAGTTGCGGCACTGATATTGACAGTTGCGGCACTGATATGGATAGTTGCGGCACCGCTGTGGACAGTTGCGGCACCGATATGGACAGTTTCGGCACCGATATGGACAGTTGCGGCACCATGCACCAGCAATGGAAATAGGATGAATCTAACCTATTTCCAGTTGCGAAATTAGTTTGTTCATCTAAACAGCCGATACATTTGGTTGCGGCAATGGAAATAGCATGAATCTAACCTATTTCCATGGCCGAGATAAGTTTGTTCAGTCAAACAGACGATACATATGGTTGCGGCACTGGAAATAGGATGAATCTAACATATTTCCATGGCCGAGATAAGTTTGTTCAGTCAAACAGCCGATTCATATGGTTGCCGCAATGGAAATAGGATGAATCTAACCTATTTCCATTTGCGAGATAAGCTTGTTCAATCAAATAGCCGATACATACGGTATCGGCCAATATAGAGTTGCGGCACTGATATGTACAGTTGCGGCACTGATATGGACAGTTGAGGCACTCATAAGAACAGTTATCCTCGTACTGATACTTTTTGAGTATCAGTCTGAGGATGAATTGCGGCACTGATATGGACATTTGCGGCACCGATATGGACAGTTGCGGCACTGATTTGGACAGTTGTAGCACTGATATGGATAGTTGGGGCACCGATATGGACAGTTGCGGCACCGATATGGACAGTTGCGGTACTGATATGGACAGTTGAGGCACTGATTTGGATAGTTGCGGCACTCATAGGAACAGTTATCCTCGTACTGATACTTTTTGAGTATCAGTCTGAGGATCATTTGCGGCACTGATATGGACATTTGCGGCTCCGATATGGACAGTTGCGCCACTTATATGGACAGTTGCGGCACTGATATGGACACTTGCGTCACCGATATGGAAAGTTGCGCAACTGATATGGAAAGTTGCGGCACTGATATGGATAGTTGCGGCACCGATATGGACAGTTGCGGCACCGATATGGACAGTTGCGGTACTGATATGGATAGTTGCGGCACCGATATGGACAGTTGCGGCACTGATATGGACAGTTGTTCCACTTATTTGGACAGTTGCGCCACTTATATGGACAGTTTCGGCACCGATATGGACGGTTGCGGCACCGATATGGACAGTTGCGGCACTGATATGGACATTTGCGGCACCGATATGGATAGTTGCGACACTGTTATGGACAGTTGCGGCACCGATATGGATAGTTGCGGCACCGATATATACAGTTGCGCCACTTATATGGACAGTTGCGGCACTGATATGGACAGTTGAGGCACTGATTTGGATAGTTGCGGCACTCATAGGAACAGTTTTCCTCGTACTGATACTTTTTTGAGTAACAGTCTGAGGATCATTTGCGGCACTGATATGGACATTTGCGGCACCGATATGGACAGTTGCGACACTGTTATGGACAGTTGCGGCACTGATATGGATAGTTGCGGCACCGATATGGACAGTTGTTCCACTTATATGGACAGTTGCGGCACTTATATGGACAGTTGTTCCACTAATTTGGACAGTTGCGCCATTTATATGGACAGTTGCGGCACTGATATGGACAGTTGCGCCACTGATATGGAAAGTTGCGGCACTGATATGGGTAGTGGCGGTACTGTTATGGACAGTTGCGGCACCGATATGGATTGTTGCGGCACCGATATGGACAGTTGGGCCACTTATATGGACAGTTGCGGCACTGATATGGACAGTTGAGGCACTGATTTGGATAGTTGCGGCACTCATAGGAACAGTTATCCTCGTACTGATACTTTTTTGAGTATCAGTCTGAGGATCATTTGCGGCACTGATATGGACATTTGCGGCACCGATATGGACAGTTGCGACACTGTTATGGACAGTTGCGGCACTGATATGGATAGTTGCGGCACCGATATGGACAGTTGTTCCACTTTATATGGACAGTTGCGGCACTTATATGGACAGTTGATCCACTTATATGGACAGTTGCGCCACTTGTATGGACAGTTGTGGCACTGATATGGACACTTGCGCCACCGATATGGACAGTTGCGCCACTGATATGGAAAGTTGCGGCACTGATATGGATAGTTGCGGTACTGATATGGATAGTTGCGGCACCGATATGGACAGTTGCGGCACTGATATGGACAGTTGTTCCACTTATTTGGACAGTTGCGCCACTTATATGGACAGTTTCGGCACCGATATGGACGGTTGCGGCACCGATATGGACAGTTGCGGCACTGATATGGACATTTGCGGCACCGATATGGATAGTTGCGACACTGTTATGGACAGTTGCGGCACCGATATGGATAGTTGCGGCACCGATATGGACAGTTGCGCCACTTATATGGACAGTTGCGGCACTGATATGGACAGTTGAGGCACTGATTTGGATAGTTGCGGCACTCATAGGAACAGTTTTCCTCGTACTGATACTTTTTTGAGTAACAGTCTGAGGATCATTTGCGGCACTGATATGGACATTTGCGGCACCGATATGGACAGTTGCGACACTGTTATGGACAGTTGCGGCACTGATATGGATAGTTGCGGCACCGATATGGACAGTTGTTCCACTTATATGGACAGTTGCGCCACTTGTATGGACAGTTGCGGCACTGATATGGACACTTGCGCCACCGATATGGACAGTTGCGCCACTGATATGGAAAGTTGCGGCACTGATATGGATAGTTGCGGCACCGATATGGACAGTTGCGGCACCGATATGGACAGTTGCGGCACTGATATGGACAGTTGCGGGACTCATACGAACAGTTATCCTCGTAATGATACTTTTTGAGTATCAGTCCGAGGATGAGTTGCGGCACTGATATGGACAGTTGCGGCACTGATATTGACAGTTGCGGCACTGATATGGATAGTTGCGGCACCGCTGTGGACAGTTGCGGCACCGATATGGACAGTTTCGGCACCGATATGGACAGTTGCGGCACCATGCACCAGCAATGGAAATAGGATGAATCTAACCTATTTCCAGTTGCGAAATTAGTTTGTTCATCTAAACAGCCGATACATTTGGTTGCGGCAATGGAAATAGCATGAATCTAACCTATTTCCATGGCCGAGATAAGTTTGTTCAGTCAAACAGACGATACATATGGTTGCGGCACTGGAAATAGGATGAATCTAACATATTTCCATGGCTGAGATAAGTTTGTTCAGTCAAACAGCCGATTCATATGGTTGCCGCAATGGAAATAGGATGAATCTAACCTATTTCCATTTGCGAGATAAGCTTGTTCAATCAAATAGCCGATACATACGGTATCGGCCAATATAGAGTTGTGGCACTGATATGTACAGTTGCGGCACTGATATGGACAGTTGAGGCACTCATAAGAACAGTTATCCTCGTACTGATACTTTTTGAGTATCAGTCTGAGGATGAATTGCGGCACTGATATGGACATTTGCGGCACCGATATGGACAGTTGCGGCACTGATTTGGACAGTTGTAGCACTGATATGGATAGTTGGGGCACCGATATGGACAGTTGCGGCACCGATATGGACAGTTGCGGTACTGATATGGACAGTTGAGGCACTGATTTGGATAGTTGCGGCACTCATAGGAACAGTTATCCTCGTACTGATACTTTTTTGAGTATCAGTCTGAGGATCATTTGCGGCACTGATATGGACATTTGGGCTCCGATATGGACAGTTGCGCCACTTATATGGACAGTTGCGGCACTGATATGGACACTTGCGTCACCGATATGGAAAGTTGCGCAACTGATATGGAAAGTTGCGGCACTGATATGGATAGTTGCGGCACCGATATGGACAGTTGCGGCACCGATATGGACAGTTGCGGTACTGATATGGATAGTTGCGGCACCGATATGGACAGTTGCGGCACTGATATGGACAGTTGTTCCACTTATTTGGACAGTTGCGCCACTTATATGGACAGTTTCGGCACCGATATGGACGGTTGCGGCACCGATATGGAGAGTTGCGGCACTGATATGGACATTTGCGGCACCGATATGGATAGTTGCGACACTGTTATGGACAGTTGCGGCACCGATATGGATAGTTGCGGCACCGATATGGACAGTTGCGCCACTTATATGGACAGTTGCGGCACTGATATGGACAGTTGAGGCACTGATTTGGATAGTTGCGGCACTCATAGGAACAGTTTTCCTCGTACTGATACTTTTTTGAGTAACAGTCTGAGGATCATTTGCGGCACTGATATGGACATTTGCGGCACCGATATGGACAGTTGCGACACTGTTATGGACAGTTGCGGCACTGATATGGATAGTTGCGGCACCGATATGGACAGTTGTTCCACTTTATATGGACAGTTGCGGCACTTATATGGACAGTTGTTCCACTAATTTGGACAGTTGCGCCATTTATATGGACAGTTGCGGCACTGATATGGACACTTGCGTCACCGATATGGACAGTTGCGCCACTGATATGGACATTTGCGGCACCGATATGGACAGTTGTGGCACTGATTTGGACAGTTGTAGCACTGATATGGATAGTTGGGGCACCGATATGGACAGTTGCGGCACCGATATGGACAGTTGCGGTACTGATATGGACAGTTGAGGCACTGATTTGGATAGTTGCGGCACTCATAGGAACAGTTATCCTCGTACTGATACTTTTTGAGTATCAGTCTGAGGATCATTTGCGGCACTGATATGGACATTTGCGGCTTCGATATGGACAGTTGCGCCACTTATATGGACAGTTGCGGCACTGATATGGACACTTGCGTCACCGATATGGAAAGTTGCGCAACTGATATGGAAAGTTGCGGCACTGATATGGATAGTTGCGGCACCGATATGGACAGTTGCGGCACCGATATGGAAAGTTGCGGTACTGATATGGATAGTTGCGGCACCGATATGGACAGTTGCGGCACTGATATGGACAGTTGTTCCACTTATTTGGACAGTTGCGCCACTTATATGGACAGTTTCGGCACCGATATGGACGGTTGCGGCACCGATATGGACAGTTGCGGCACTGATATGGACATTTGCGGCACCGATATGGATAGTTGCGACACTGTTATGGACAGTTGCGGCACCGATATGGATAGTTGCGGCACCGATATGGACAGTTGCGCCACTTATATGGACAGTTGCGGCACTGATATGGACAGTTGAGGCACTGATTTGGATAGTTGCGGCACTCATAGGAACAGTTTTCCTCGTACTGATACTTTTTTGAGTAACAGTCTGAGGATCATTTGCGGCACTGATATGGACATTTGCGGCACCGATATGGACAGTTGCGACACTGTTATGGACAGTTGCGGCACTGATATGGATAGTTGCGGCACCGATATGGACAGTTGTTCCACTTATATGGACAGTTGCGGCACTTATATGGACAGTTGTTCCACTAATTTGGACAGTTGCGCCATTTATATGGACAGTTGCGGCACTGATATGGACACTTGCGTCACCGATATGGACAGTTGCGCCACTGATATGGAAAGTTGCGGCACTGATATGGGTAGTGGCGGTACTGTTATGGACAGTTGCGGCACCGATATGGACAGTTTCGGCACCGATATGGACAGTTGCGGCACCATGCAACAGCAATGGAAATAGGATGAATCTAACCTATTTCCAGTTGCGAAATTAGTTTGTTCATCTAAACAGCCGATACATTTGGTTGCGGCAATGGAAATAGCATGAATCTAACCTATTTCCATGGCCGAGATAAGTTTGTTCAGTCAAACAGACGATACATATGGTTGCGGCACTGGAAATAGGATGAATCTAACATATTTCCATGGCCGAGATAAGTTTGTTCAGTCAAACAGCCGATTCATATGGTTGCCGCAATGGAAATAGGATGAATCTAACCTATTTCCATTTGCGAGATAAGCTTGTTCAATCAAATAGCCGATACATACGGTATCGGCCAATATAGAGTTGTGGCACTGATATGTACAGTTGCGGCACTGATATGGACAGTTGAGGCACTCATAAGAACAGTTATCCTCGTACTGATACTTTTTTGAGTATCAGTCTGAGGATGAATTGCGGCACTGATATGGACATTTGCGGCACCGATATGGACAGTTGCGGCACTGATTTGGACAGTTGTAGCACTGATATGGATAGTTGGGGCACCGATATGGACAGTTGCGGCACCGATATGGACAGTTGCGGTACTGATATGGACAGTTGAGGCACTGATTTGGATAGTTGCGGCACTCATAGGAACAGTTATCCTCGTACTGATACTTTTTGAGTATCAGTCTGAGGATCATTTGCGGCACTGATATGGACATTTGGGCTCCGATATGGACAGTTGCGCCACTTATATGGACAGTTGCGGCACTGATATGGACACTTGCGTCACCGATATGGAAAGTTGCGCAACTGATATGGAAAGTTGCGGCACTGATATGGATAGTTGCGGCACCGATATGGACAGTTGCGGCACCGATATGGACAGTTGCGGTACTGATATGGATAGTTGCGGCACCGATATGGACAGTTGCGGCACTGATATGGACAGTTGTTCCACTTATTTGGACAGTTGCGCCACTTATATGGACAGTTTCGGCACCGATATAGACGGTTGCGGCACCGATATGGAGAGTTGCGGCACTGATATGGACATTTGCGGCACCGATATGGATAGTTGCGACACTGTTATGGACAGTTGCGGCACCGATATGGATAGTTGCGGCACCGATATGGACAGTTGCGCCACTTATATGGACAGTTGCGGCACTGATATGGACAGTTGAGGCACTGATTTGGATAGTTGCGGCACTCATAGGAACAGTTTTCCTCGTACTGATACTTTTTTGAGTAACAGTCTGAGGATCATTTGCGGCACTGATATGGACATTTGCGGCACCGATATGGACAGTTGCGACACTGTTATGGACAGTTGCGGCACTGATATGGATAGTTGCGGCACCGATATGGACAGTTGTTCCACTTATATGGACAGTTGCGGCACTTATATGGACAGTTGTTCCACTAATTTGGACAGTTGCGCCATTTATATGGACAGTTGCGGCACTGATATGGACACTTGCGTCACCGATATGGACAGTTGCGCCACTGATATGGACATTTGCGGCACCGATATGGACAGTTGTGGCACTGATTTGAACAGTTGTAGCACTGATATGGATAGTTGGGGCACCGATATGGACAGTTGCGGCACCGATATGGACAGTTGCGGTACTGATATGGACAGTTGAGGCACTGATTTGGATAGTTGCGGCACTCATAGGAACAGTTATCCTCGTACTGATACTTTTTTGAGTATCAGTCTGAGGATCATTTGCGGCACTGATATGGACATTTGCGGCTTCGATATGGACAGTTGCGCCACTTATATGGACAGTTGCGGCACTGATATGGACACTTGCGTCACCGATATGGAAAGTTGCGCAACTGATATGGAAAGTTGCGGCACTGATATGGATAGTTGCGGCACCGATATGGACAGTTGCGGCACCGATATGGAAAGTTGCGGTACTGATATGGATAGTTGCGGCACCGATATGGACAGTTGCGGCACTGATATGGACAGTTGTTCCACTTATTTGGACAGTTGCGCCACTTATATGGACAGTTTCGGCACCGATATGGACGGTTGCGGCACCGATATGGACAGTTGCGGCACTGATATGGACATTTGCGGCACCGATATGGATAGTTGCGACACTGTTATGGACAGTTGCGGCACCGATATGGATAGTTGCGGCACCGATATGGACAGTTGCGCCACTTATATGGACAGTTGCGGCACTGATATGGACAGTTGAGGCACTGATTTGGATAGTTGCGGCACTCATAGGAACAGTTTTCCTCGTACTGATACTTTTTTGAGTAACAGTCTGAGGATCATTTGCGGCACTGATATGGACATTTGCGGCACCGATATGGACAGTTGCGACACTGTTATGGACAGTTGCGGCACTGATATGGATAGTTGCGGCACCGATATGGACAGTTGTTCCACTTATATGGACAGTTGCGGCACTTATATGGACAGTTGTTCCACTAATTTGGACAGTTGCGCCATTTATATGGACAGTTGCGGCACTGATATGGACACTTGCGTCACCGATATGGACAGTTGCGCCACTGATATGGAAAGTTGCGGCACTGATATGGGTAGTGGCGGTACTGTTATGGACAGTTGCGGCACCGATATGGATTGTTGCGGCACCGATATGGACAGTTGCGCCACTTATATGGACAGTTGCGGCACTGATATGGACAGTTGAGGCACTGATATGGATAGTTGCGGCACCGATATGGACAGTTGTTCCACTTATATGGACAGTTGCGGCACTTATATGGACAGTTGATCCACTTATATGGACAGTTGCGCCACTTGTATGGACAGTTGCGGCACTGATATGGACACTTGCGCCACCGATATGGACAGTTGCGCCACTGATATGGAAAGTTGCGGCACTGATATGGATAGTTGCGGCACCGATATGGACAGTTGCGGCACCGATATGGACAGTTGCGGCACCATGCACCAGCAATGGATATAGGATGAATCTAACCTATTACCATTGGCGAAATTAGTTTGTTCATCTAAACAGCCGATACATTTTTTTGCGGCAATAGAAATAGGATGAATCTAACCTATTTCCATGGCCGAGATAAGTTTGTTCAGTCAAACAGCCGATACATCAGTATCAGTCCGAGGATGAGTTGCGGCACCGATATGGACAGTTGCGGCATTGATATGGACATTTGCGGCACCGATATGGACAGTTGCGGCACCGATATGGACAGTTGCGGCACTGATATGGATAGTTGCGGCCCCGATATGGACATTTGCGTCACCGATATGGACAGTTGCGGCACCGATATGGACAGTTGCGGCACCGATATGGACAGTTTCGGCACCGATATGGACGGTTGAGGCACCGATATGGACAGTTGCGGCACTGATATGGATAGTTGCGGCCCCGATATGGACATTTGCGTCACCGATATGGACAGTTGCGGCACCGATATGGACAGTTTCGGCACTGATATGGATAGTTGCGGCACTGATATGGACAGTTGCGGCACTGATATTGACAGTTGCGGCACTGATATGGATAGTTGCGGCACCGATAAGGACGGTTGCGGCACCGATATGGACAGTTCCGGCACTGATATACATAGTTGCGGCCCCGATATGGACATTTGCGGCACCGATATGAACAGTTGCGGCACCGATATGGACAGTTTCGGCACTGATATGGATAGTTGCGGCACCGATATGGACAGTTGCGCCACCGATATGGACAGTTGCGGCATCGATATGGACAGTTGCGGCACTGATTTGGACAGTTGCAGCACTGATATGGATAGTTGCGGCTCCGATATGGACAGTTGCGGCACCGATATGGACAGTTGCGGCACCGATATGGACAGTTGCGGCGCTGATTTGGACAGTTGCAGCACTGATATGGATAGTTGCGGCCCCGATATGGACAGTTGCGGCACCGATATGGACAGTTGCGGTACTGGTATGGACAGTTGCGGCACCGATATGGACAGTTTCGGCACCGATATGGACGGTTGCGGCACCGATATGGACAGTTGCGGTACTGATATGGATAGTTGCGGCACCGATATGGATAGTTGCGGCACTCTAAGGAACAGTTATCCTCGTACTGATACTTTTTTGAGTATCAGTCTGAGGATGATTTGCGTCACTGATATGGACATTTGCGGTACTGATATGGATAGTTGCGGCACTGTTATGGACAGTTGCGGCACTGATATGGACATTTGCGGCACTGATATGGGTAGTGGCGGTACTGTTATGGACAGTTGCGGCACCGATATGGATTGTTGCGGCACCGATATGGACAGTTGCGCCACTTATATGGAAAGTTGCGGCACTGATATGGGTAGTGGCGGTACTGTTATGGACAGTTGCGGCACCGATATGGATTGTTGCGGCACCGATATGGACAGTTGCGCCACTTATATGGACAGTTGCGGCACTGATATGGACAGTTGAGGCACTGATATGGACAGTTTCGGCACTGATATGGATAGTTGCGGCACTGATATGGACAGTTGCGGCACTGATATTGACAGTTGCGGCACTGATATGGATAGTTGCGGCACCGATAAGGACGGTTGCGGCACCGATATGGACAGTTCCGGCACTGATATACATAGTTGCGGCCCCGATATGGACATTTGCGGCACCGATATGAACAGTTGCGGCACCGATATGGACAGTTTCGGCACTTATATGGACAGTTGATCCACTTATATGGACAGTTGCGCCACTTGTATGGACAGTTGCGGCACTGATATGGACACTTGCGCCACCGATATGGACAGTTGCGCCACTGATATGGAAAGTTGCGGCACTGATATGGATAGTTGCGGCACCGATATGGACAGTTGCGGCACCGATATGGACAGTTGCGGCACCATGCACCAGCAATGGATATAGGATGAATCTAACCTATTACCATTGGCGAAATTAGTTTGTTCATCTAAACAGCCGATACATTTTTTTTGCGGCAATAGAAATAGGATGAATCTAACCTATTTCCATGGCCGAGATAAGTTTGTTCAGTCAAACAGCCGATACATCAGTATCAGTCCGAGGATGAGTTGCGGCACCGATATGGACAGTTGCGGCATTGATATGGACATTTGCGGCACCGATATGGACAGTTGCGGCACCGATATGGACAGTTGCGGCACTGATATGGATAGTTGCGGCCCCGATATGGACATTTGCGTCACCGATATGGACAGTTGCGGCACCGATATGGACAGTTGCGGCACCGATATGGACAGTTTCGGCACCGATATGGACGGTTGAGGCACCGATATGGACAGTTGCGGCACTGATATGGATAGTTGCGGCCCCGATATGGACATTTGCGTCACCGATATGGACAGTTGCGGCACCGATATGGACAGTTTCGGCACTGATATGGATAGTTGCGGCACTGATATGGACAGTTGCGGCACTGATATTGACAGTTGCGGCACTGATATGGATAGTTGCGGCACCGATAAGGACGGTTGCGGCACCGATATGGACAGTTCCGGCACTGATATACATAGTTGCGGCCCCGATATGGACATTTGCGGCACCGATATGAACAGTTGCGGCACCGATATGGACAGTTTCGGCACTGATATGGATAGTTGCGGCACCGATATGGACAGTTGCGCCACCGATATGGACAGTTGCGGCATCGATATGGACAGTTGCGGCACTGATTTGGACAGTTGCAGCACTGATATGGATAGTTGCGGCTCCGATATGGACAGTTGCGGCACCGATATGGACAGTTGCGGCACCGATATGGACAGTTGCGGCGCTGATTTGGACAGTTGCAGCACTGATATGGATAGTTGCGGCCCCGATATGGACAGTTGCGGCACCGATATGGACAGTTGCGGTACTGGTATGGACAGTTGCGGCACCGATATGGACAGTTTCGGCACCGATATGGACGGTTGCGGCACCGATATGGACAGTTGCGGTACTGATATGGATAGTTGCGGCACCGATATGGATAGTTGCGGCACTCTAAGGAACAGTTATCCTCGTACTGATACTTTTTTGAGTATCAGTCTGAGGATGATTTTCGTCACTGATATGGACATTTGCGGTACTGATATGGATAGTTGCGGCACTGTTATGGACAGTTGCGGCACTGATATGGACATTTGCGGCACTGATATGGGTAGTGGCGGTACTGTTATGGACAGTTGCGGCACCGATATGGATTGTTGCGGCACCGATATGGACAGTTGCGCCACTTATATGGAAAGTTGCGGCACTGATATGGGTAGTGGCGGTACTGTTATGGACAGTTGCGGCACCGATATGGATTGTTGCGGCACCGATATGGACAGTTGCGCCACTTATATGGACAGTTGCGGCACTGATATGGACAGTTGAGGCACTGATATGGACAGTTTCGGCACTGATATGGATAGTTGCGGCACT
Organism: Rhizoglyphus robini; assembly: GCA_023373905.1. Classification (NCBI taxonomy): domain Eukaryota; kingdom Metazoa; phylum Arthropoda; class Arachnida; order Sarcoptiformes; family Acaridae; genus Rhizoglyphus; species Rhizoglyphus robini. The sequence continues at coordinate 14,486 of JAKIJQ010000509.1, read as the reverse complement.
GATATGGACAGTTGCGGCACTGATATTGACAGTTGCGGCACTGATATGGATAGTTGCGGCACCGATAAGGACGGTTGCGGCACCGATATGGACAGTTCCGGCACTGATATACATAGTTGCGGCCCCGATATGGACATTTGCGGCACCGATATGAACAGTTGCGGCACCGATATGGACAGTTTCGGCACTGATATGGATAGTTGCGGCACCGATATGGACAGTTGCGCCACCGATATGGACAGTTGCGGCATCGATATGGACAGTTGCGGCACTGATTTGGACAGTTGCAGCACTGATATGGATAGTTGCGGCTCCGATATGGACAGTTGCGGCACCGATATGGACAGTTGCGGCACCGATATGGACAGTTGCGGCGCTGATTTGGACAGTTGCAGCACTGATATGGATAGTTGCGGCCCCGATATGGACAGTTGCGGCACCGATATGGACAGTTGCGGTACTGGTATGGACAGTTGCGGCACCGATATGGACAGTTTCGGCACCGATATGGACGGTTGCGGCACCGATATGGACAGTTGCGGTACTGATATGAATAGTTGCGGCACCGATATGGATAGTTGCGGCACTCTAAGGAACAGTTATCCTCGTACTGATACTTTTTTGAGTATCAGTCTGAGGATGATTTGCGTCACTGATATGGACATTTGCGGTACTGATATGGATAGTTGCGGCACTGTTATGGACAGTTGCGGCACCGATATGGATAGTTGCGGCACTCATAGGAACAGTTATCCTCGTACAGATACTTTTTTGAGTATCAGTCTGAGGATCATTTGCGGCACTGATATGGACATTTGCGGCACCGATATGGACAGTTGCGACACTGTTATGGACAGTTGCGGCACTGATATGGATAGTTGCGGCACCGATATGGACAGTTGTTCCACTTATATGGACAGTTGCGGCACTTATATGGACAGTTGATCCACTTATATGGACAGTTGCGCCACATATATGGACAGTTGCGGCACTGATATGGACACTTGCGTCACCGATATGGAAAGTTGCGCAACTGATATGGAAAGTTGCGGCACTGATATGGATAGTTGCGGCACCGATATGGACAGTTGCGGCACCGATATGGACAGTTGCGGTACTGATATGGATAGTTGCGGCACCGATATGGACAGTTGCGGCACTGATATGGACAGTTGTTCCACTTATTTGGACAGTTGCGCCACTTATATGGACAGTTTCGGCACCGATATGGACGGTTGCGGCACCGATATGGACAGTTGCGGCACTGATATGGACATTTGCGGCACCGATATGGATAGTTGCGACACTGTTATGGACAGTTGCGGCACCGATATGGATAGTTGCGGCACCGATATGGACAGTTGCGCCACTTATATGGACAGTTGCGGCACTGATATGGACAGTTGAGGCACTGATTTGGATAGTTGCGGCACTCATAGGAACAGTTATCCTCGTACTGATACTTTTTTGAGTATCAGTCTGAGGATGAATTGCGGCACTGATATGGACATTTGCGGCACCGATATGGACAGTTGTGGCACTGATTTGGACAGTTGTAGCACTGATATGGATAGTTGGGGCACCGATATGGACAGTTGCGGCACCGATATGGACAGTTGCGGTACTGATATGGACAGTTGAGGCACTGATTTGGATAGTTGCGGCACTCATAGGAACAGTTATCCTCGTACTGATACTTTTTTGAGTATCAGTCTGAGGATCATTTGCGGCACTGATATGGACATTTGCGGCTTCGATATGGACAGTTGCGCCACTTATATGGACAGTTGCGGCACTGATATGGACACTTGCGTCACCGATATGGAAAGTTGCGCAACTGATATGGAAAGTTGCGGCACTGATATGGATAGTTGCGGCACCGATATGGACAGTTGCGGCACCGATATGGAAAGTTGCGGTACTGATATGGATAGTTGCGGCACCGATATGGACAGTTGCGGCACTGATATGGACAGTTGTTCCACTTATTTGGACAGTTGCGCCACTTATATGGACAGTTTCGGCACCGATATGGACGGTTGCGGCACCGATATGGATAGTTGCGGCACCGATATGGACAGTTGCGCCACTGATATGGACAGTTGTTCCACTTATATGGACAGTTGCGGCACTTATATGGACAGTTGTTCCACTAATTTGGACAGTTGCGCCATTTATATGGACAGTTGCGGCACTGATATGGACAGTTGCGGCACCGATATGGACAGTTGCGGCACTGATATGGATAGTTGCGGCCCCGATATGGACATTTGCGGCACCGATATGGACAGTTGCGGCGCTGATTTGGACAGTTGCAGCACTGATATGGAATCTTCTACTGATACTTTTTTGAGTAACAGTCTGAGGATCATTTGCGGCACTGATATGGACATTTGCGGCACCGATATGGACAGTTGCGACACTGTTATGGACAGTTGCGGCACTGATATGGATAGTTGCGGCACCGATATGGACAGTTGTTCCACTTATATGGACAGTTGCGGCACTTATATGGACAGTTGTTCCACTAATTTGGACAGTTGCGCCATTTATATGGACAGTTGCGGCACTGATATGGACACTTGCGTCACCGATATGGACAGTTGCGCCACTGATATGGAAAGTTGCGGCACTGATATGGGTAGTGGCGGTACTGTTATGGACAGTTGCGGCACCGATATGGACAGTTGCGCCACTTATATGGACAGTTTCGGCACTGATATGGACAGTTGAGGCACTGATTTGGATAGTTGCGGCACTCATAGGAACAGTTATCCTCGTACTGATACTTTTTTGAGTATCAGTCTGAGGATCATTTGCGGCACTGATATGGACATTTGCGGCACCGATATGGACAGTTGCGACACTGTTATGGACAGTTGCGGCACTGATATGGATAGTTGCGGCACCGATATGGACAGTTGTTCCACTTATATGGACAGTTGCGGCACTTATATGGACAGTTGTTCCACTAATTTGGACAGTTGCGCCATTTATATGGACAGTTGCGGCACTGATATGGACATTTGCGGCACCGATATGGACAGTTGCGGCACCGATATGGACAGTTGCGGCACTGATATGGATAGTTGCGGCCCCGATATGGACATTTGCGGCACCGATATGGACAGTTGCGGCGCTGATTTGGACAGTTGCAGCACTGATATGGATAGTTGCGGCCCCGATATGGACAGTTGCGGCACCGATATGGACAGTTGCGGTACTGATATGGACAGTTGCGGCACCGATATGGACAGTTTCGGCACCGATATGGACGGTTGCGGCACCGATATGGACAGTTGCGGTACTGATATGGATAGTTGCGGCACCGATATGGATAGTTGCGGCACTCTAAGGAACAGTTATCCTCGTACTGATACTTTTTTGAGTATCAGTCTGAGGATGATTTGCGTCACTGATATGGACATTTGCGGTACTGATATGGATAGTTGCGGCACTGTTATGGACAGTTGCGGCACTGATATGGACATTTGCGGCACTGATATGGGTAGTGGCGGTACTGTTATGGACAGTTGCGGCACCGATATGGATTGTTGCGGCACCGATATGGACAGTTGCGCCACTTATATGGACAGTTGCGGCACTGATATGGACAGTTGAGGCACTGATTTGGATAGTTGCGGCACTCATAGGAACAGTTATCCTCGTACTGATACTTTTTTGAGTATCAGTCTGAGGATCATTTGCGGCACTGATATGGACATTTGCGGCACCGATATGGACAGTTGCGGCCCCGATATGGACATTTGCGTCACCGATATGGACAGTTGCGGCACCGATATGGACAGTTGCGGCACCGATATGGACAGTTTCGGCACCGATATGGACGGTTGAGGCACCGATATGGACAGTTGCGGCACTGATATGGACAGTTGCGGCACCGATATGGATAGTTGCGGCACCGATATGGACAGTTGTGCCACTTATATGGACAGTTGCGGCACCGATATGGACAGTTGCGGCACTGATATGGATAGTTGCGGCCCCGATATGGACATTTGCGTCACCGATATGGACAGTTGCGGCACCGATATGGACAGTTGCGGCACCGATATGGACAGTTTCGGCACCGATATGGACGGTTGAGGCACCGATATGGACAGTTGCGGCACTGATATGGATAGTTGCGGCCCCGATATGGACATTTGCGTCACCGATATGGACAGTTGCGGCACCGATATGGACAGTTTCGGCACTGATATGGATAGTTGCGGCACTGATATGGACAGTTGCGGCACTGATATTGACAGTTGCGGCACTGATATGGATAGTTGCGGCACCGATAAGGACGGTTGCGGCACCGATATGGACAGTTCCGGCACTGATATACATAGTTGCGGCCCCGATATGGACATTTGCGGCACCGATATGAACAGTTGCGGCACCGATATGGACAGTTTCGGCACTGATATGGATAGTTGCGGCACCGATATGGACAGTTGCGCCACCGATATGGACAGTTGTTCCACTTATATGGACAGTTGCGGCACTTATATGGACAGTTGATCCACTTATATGGACAGTTGCGCCACATATATGGACAGTTGCGGCACTGATATGGACACTTGCGTCACCGATATGGAAAGTTGCGCAACTGATATGGAAAGTTGCGGCACTGATATGGATAGTTGCGGCACCGATATGGACAGTTGCGGCACCGATATGGACAGTTGCGACACTGTTATGGACAGTTGCGGCACTGATATGGATAGTTGCGGCACCGATATGGACAGTTGTTCCACTTATATGGACAGTTGCGGCACTTATATGGACAGTTGTTCCACTTATTTGGACAGTTGCGCCACTTATATGGACAGTTGCGGCACTGATATGGACACTTGCGTCACCGATATGGACAGTTGCGCCACTGATATGGAAAGTTGCGGCACTGATATGGGTAGTGGCGGTACTGTTATGGACAGTTGCGGCACAGATATGGATTGTTGCGGCACCGATATGGACAGTTGCGCCACTTATATGGACAGTTGCGGCACTGATATGGACAGTTGAGGCACTGATTTGGATAGTTGCGGCACTCATAGGAACAGTTATCCTCGTACTGATACTTTTTTGAGTATCAGTCTGAGGATCATTTGCGGCACTGATATGGACATTTGCGGCACCGATATGGACAGTTGCGACACTGTTATGGACAGTTGCGGCACTGATATGGATAGTTGCGGCACCGATATGGACAGTTGTTCCACTTATATGGACAGTTGCGGCACTGATATGGATAGTTGCGGCACCGATATGGACAGTTGCGGCACCGATATGGACAGTTGCGGTACTGATATGGACAGTTGCGGCACTGATATGGACATTTGCGGCACCGTAATGGACAGTTGCGGCACCGATATGGACAGTTGCGGCACTGATATGGATAGTTGCGGCCCCGATATGGACATTTGCGTCACCGATATGGACAGTTGCGGCACCGATATGGACAGTTGCGGCACCGATATGGACAGTTTCGGCACCGATATGGACGGTTGAGGCACCGATATGGACAGTTGCGGCACTGATATGGATAGTTGCGGCCCCGATATGGACATTTGCGTCACCGATATGGACAGTTGCGGCACCGATATGGACAGTTTCGGCACTGATATGGATAGTTGCGGCACTGATATGGACAGTTGCGGCACTGATATTGACAGTTGCGGCACTGATATGGATAGTTGCGGCACCGATAAGGACGGTTGCGGCACCGATATGGACAGTTCCGGCACTGATATACATAGTTGCGGCCCCGATATGGACATTTGCGGCACCGATATGAACAGTTGCGGCACCGATATGGACAGTTTCGGCACTGATATGGATAGTTGCGGCACCGATATGGACAGTTGCGCCACCGATATGGACAGTTGTTCCACTTATATGGACAGTTGCGGCACTTATATGGACAGTTGATCCACTTATATGGACAGTTGCGCCACATATATGGACAGTTGCGGCACTGATATGGACACTTGCGTCACCGATATGGAAAGTTGCGCAACTGATATGGAAAGTTGCGGCACTGATATGGATAGTTGCGGCACCGATATGGACAGTTGCGGCACCGATATGGACAGTTGCGGTACTGATATGGATAGTTGCGGCACCGATATGGACAGTTGCGGCACTGATATGGACAGTTGTTCCACTTATTTGGACAGTTGCGCCACTTATATGGACAGTTTCGGCACCGATATGGACGGTTGCGGCACCGATATGGACAGTTGCGGCACTGATATGGACATTTGCGGCACCGATATGGATAGTTGCGACACTGTTATGGACAGTTGCGGCACCGATATGGATAGTTGCGGCACCGATATGGACAGTTGCGCCACTTATATGGACAGTTGCGGCACTGATATGGACAGTTGAGGCACTGATTTGGATAGTTGCGGCACTCATAGGAACAGTTTTTCCTCGTACTGATACTTTTTTGAGTATCAGTCTGAGGATCATTTGCGGCACTGATATAGACATTTGCGGCACCGATATGGACAGTTGCGACACTGTTATGGACAGTTGCGGCACTGATATGGATAGTTGCGGCACCGATATGGACAGTTGTTCCACTTATATGGACAGTTGCGGCACTTATATGGACAGTTGTTCCACTTATTTGGACAGTTGCGCCACTTATATGGACAGTTGCGGCACTGATATGGACACTTGCGTCACCGATATGGACAGTTGCGCCACTGATATGGAAAGTTGCGGCACTGATATGGGTAGTGGCGGTACTGTTATGGACAGTTGCGGCACAGATATGGATTGTTGCGGCACCGATATGGACAGTTGCGCCACTTATATGGACAGTTGCGGCACTGATATGGACAGTTGAGGCACTGATATGGATAGTTGCGGCACTCATACGAACAGTTATCCTCGTACTGATACTTTTTTGAGTATCAGTCCGAGGATGAGTTGCGGCACTGATATGGACATTTGCGGCACCGATATGGACAGTTGCGGCACTGATATGGACAGTTGCGGCACTGATATGGATAGTTGCGGCACCGATATGGACAGTTGTTCCACTGATATGGACAGTTGCGGCACTGATATGGATAGTTGCGGCACCGATATGGACAGTTGCGGCACCGATATGGACAGTTGCGGTACTGATATGGACAGTTGCGGCACTGATATGGACATTTGCGGCACCGATATGGACAGTTGCGGCACCGATATGGACAGTTGCGGCACTGATATGGATAGTTGCGGCCCCGATATGGACATTTGCGTCACCGATATGGACAGTTGCGGCACCGATATGGACAGTTGCGGCACCGATATGGACAGTTTCGGCACCGATATGGACGGTTGAGGCACCGATATGGACAGTTGCGGCACTGATATGGATAGTTGCGGCCCCGATATGGACATTTGCGTCACCGATATGGACAGTTGCGGCACCGATATGGACAGTTTCGGCACTGATATGGATAGTTGCGGCACTGATATGGACAGTTGCGGCACTGATATTGACAGTTGCGGCACTGATATGGATAGTTGCGGCACCGATAAGGACGGTTGCGGCACCGATATGGACAGTTCCGGCACTGATATACATAGTTGCGGCCCCCGATATGGACATTTGCGGCACCGATATGAACAGTTGCGGCACCGATATGGACAGTTTCGGCACTGATATGGATAGTTGCGGCACCGATATGGACAGTTGCGCCACCGATATGGACAGTTGCGGCATCGATATGGACAGTTGCGGCACTGATTTGGACAGTTGCAGCACTGATATGGATAGTTGCGGCTCCGATATGGACAGTTGCGGCACCGATATGGACAGTTGCGGCACCGATATGGACAGTTGCGGCGCTGATTTGGACAGTTGCGGTACTGGTATGGACAGTTGCGGCACCGATATGGACAGTTTCGGCACCGATATGGACGGTTGCGGCACCGATATGGACAGTTGCGGTACTGATATGGATAGTTGCGGCACCGATATGGATAGTTGCGGCACTCTAAGGAACAGTTATCCTCGTACTGATACTTTTTGAGTATCAGTCTGAGGATGATTTGCGTCACTGATATGGACATTTGCGGTACTGATATGGATAGTTGCGGCACTGATATGGACATTTGCGGCACTGATATGGGTAGTGGCGGTACTGTTATGGACAGTTGCGGCACCGATATGGATTGTTGCGGCACCGATATGGACAGTTGCGCCACTTATATGGACAGTTGCGGCACTGATATGGACAGTTGAGGCACTGATTTGGATAGTTGCGGCACTCATAGGAACAGTTATCCTCGTACAGATACTTTTTGAGTATCAGTCTGAGGATCATTTGCGGCACTGATATGGACATTTGCGGCACCGATATGGACAGTTGCGACACTGTTATGGACAGTTGCGGCACTGATATGGATAGTTGCGGCACCGATATGGACAGTTGTTCCACTTATATGGACAGTTGCGGCACTTATATGGACAGTTGATCCACTTATATGGACAGTTGCGCCACATATATGGACAGTTGCGGCCAGGCCTCGGAGATTCTCTAAAAGTTTACACAGTGCTGCTGCCTTCCACAGTGCATTGCACTGTCTAAATTTGTGTTGATTTTTAGAGAGTCTCCGATGCCTGGTTGCGGCACTGATATGGACACTTGCGTCACCGATATGGAAAGTTGCGCAACTGATATGGAAAGTTGCGGCACTGATATGGATAGTTGCGGCACCGATATGGACAGTTGCGGCACCGATATGGACAGTTGCGGTACTGATATGGATAGTTGCGGCACCGATATGGACAGTTGCGGCACTGATATGGACAGTTGTTCCACTTATTTGGACAGTTGCGCCACTTATATGGACAGTTTCGGCACCGATATGGACGGTTGCGGCACCGATATGGACAGTTGCGGCACTGATATGGACATTTGCGGCACCGATATGGATAGTTGCGACACTGTTATGGACAGTTGCGGCACCGATATGGATAGTTGCGGCACCGATATGGACAGTTGCGCCACTTATATGGACAGTTGCGGCACTGATATGGACAGTTGAGGCACTGATTTGGATAGTTGCGGCACTCATAGGAACAGTTTTCCTCGTACTGATACTTTTTTGAGTATCAGTCTGAGGATCATTTGCGGCACTGATATAGACATTTGCGGCACCGATATGGACAGTTGCGACACTGTTATGGACAGTTGCGGCACTGATATGGATAGTTGCGGCACCGATATGGACAGTTGTTCCACTTATATGGACAGTTGCGGCACTTATATGGACAGTTGTTCCACTTATTTGGACAGTTGCGCCACTTATATGGACAGTTGCGGCACTGATATGGACACTTGCGTCACCGATATGGACAGTTGCGCCACTGATATGGAAAGTTGCGGCACTGATATGGGTAGTGGCGGTACTGTTATGGACAGTTGCGGCACAGATATGGATTGTTGCGGCACCGATATGGACAGTTGCGCCACTTATATGGACAGTTGCGGCACTGATATGGACAGTTGAGGCACTGATTTGGATAGTTGCGGCACCGATATGGACAGTTGCGGTACTGATATGGACAGTTGCGGCACTGATATGGACATTTGCGGCACCGATATGGACAGTTGCGGCACCGATATGGACAGTTGCGGCACTGATATGGATAGTTGCGGCCCCGATATGGACATTTGCGGCACCGATATGGACAGTTGCGGCGCTGATTTGGACAGTTGCAGCACTGATATGGATAGTTGCGGCCCCGATATGGACAGTTGCGGCACCGATATGGACAGTTGCGGTACTGATATGGACAGTTGCGGCACCGATATGGACAGTTTCGGCACCGATATGGACGGTTGCGGCACCGATATGGACAGTTGCGGTACTGATATGGATAGTTGCGGCACCGATATGGATAGTTGCGGCACTCTAAGGAACAGTTATCCTCGTACTGATACTTTTTTGAGTATCAGTCTGAGGATGATTTGCGTCACTGATATGGACATTTGCGGTACTGATATGGATAGTTGCGGCACTGTTATGGACAGTTGCGGCACTGATATGGACATTTGCGGCACTGATATGGGTAGTGGCGGTACTGTTATGGACAGTTGCGGCACCGATATGGATTGTTGCGGCACCGATATGGACAGTTGCGCCACTTATATGGACAGTTGCGGCACTGATATGGACAGTTGAGGCACTGATTTGGATAGTTGCGGCACTCATAGGAACAGTTATCCTCGTACTGATACTTTTTTGAGTATCAGTCTGAGGATCATTTGCGGCACTGATATGGACATTTGCGGCACCGATATGGACAGTTGCGACACTGTTATGGACAGTTTCGGCACTGATATGGATAGTTGCGGCACCGATATGGACAGTTGTTCCACTTATATGGACAGTTGCGGCACTTATATGGACAGTTGATCCACTTATATGGACAGTTGCGCCACATATATGGACAGTTGCGGCACTGATATGGACACTTGCGTCACCGATATGGAAAGTTGCGCAACTGATATGGAAAGTTCCGGCACTGATATGGATAGTTGCGGCACCGATATGGACAGTTGCGGCACCGATATGGACAGTTGCGGTACTGATATGGATAGTTGCGGCACCGATATGGACAGTTGCGGCACTGATATGGACAGTTGTTCCACTTATTTGGACAGTTGCGCCACTTATATGGACAGTTTCGGCACCGATATGGACGGTTGCGGCACCGATATGGACAGTTGCGGCACTGATATGGACATTTGCGGCACCGATATGGACAGTTGCGGCACTGATATGGATAGTTGCGGCCCCGATATGGACATTTGCGTCACCGATATGGACAGTTGCGGCACCGATATGGACAGTTTCGGCACTGATATGGATAGTTGCGGCACTGATATGGACAGTTGCGGCACTGATATTGACAGTTGCGGCACTGATATGGATAGTTGCGGCACCGATAAGGACGGTTGCGGCACCGATATGGACAGTTCCGGCACTGATATACATAGTTGCGGCCCCGATATGGACATTTGCGGCACCGATATGAACAGTTGCGGCACCGATATGGACAGTTTCGGCACTGATATGGATAGTTGCGGCACCGATATGGACAGTTGCGCCACCGATATGGACAGTTGCGGCATCGATATGGACAGTTACGGCACTGATTTGGACAGTTGCAGCACTGATATGGATAGTTGCGGCTCCGATATGGACAGTTGCGGCACCGATATGGACAGTTGCGGCACCGATATGGACAGTTGCGGCACCGATATGGACAGTTGCGGCGCTGATTTGGACAGTTGCAGCACTGATATGGATAGTTGCGGCCCCGATATGGACAGTTGCGGCACCGATATGGACAGTTGCGGTACTGATATGGACAGTTGAGGCACTCATACGAACAGTTATCCTCGTACTGATACTTTTTTATGTATCAGTCTGAGGATGATTTGCGGCACTGATATGGACAGTTGCGGCATCGATATGGACAGTTACGGCACTGATTTGGACAGTTGCAGCACTGATATGGATAGTTGCGGCTCCGATATGGACAGTTGCGGCACCGATATGGACAGTTGCGGCACCGATATGGACAGTTGCGGCGCTGATTTGGACAGTTGCAGCACTGATATGGATAGTTGCGGCCCCGATATGGACAGTTGCGGCACCGATATGGACAGTTGCGGTACTGATATGGACAGTTGAGGCACTCATACGAACAGTTATCCTCGTACTGATACTTTTTTATGTATCAGTCTGAGGATGATTTGCGGCACTGATATGGACATTTGCGGCACCGATATGGACAGTTGCGGCACTGATTTGGACAGTTGTAGCACTGATATGGATAGTTGCGGCACCGATATGGACAGTTGCGGCACCGATATGGACAGTTGCGGTACTGATATGGACAGTTGAGGCACTCATACGAACAGTTATCCTCGTACTGATAATTTTTTGAGTATCAGTCTGAGAATGATTTGCGGCACTGATATGGACATTTGCGGCACCGATATGGACAGTTGCGGCACTCATACGAACAGTTATCCTCGTACTGATACTTTTTTGAGTATCAGTCTGAGGATGATTTGCGGCACTGATATGGACATTTGCGGCACCGATATAGACAGTTGCGGCAAGATTGGAATATTGAGTACACTAAAATGGCAATGTCGGATTGTTTCTTTGACAATATAGCTAATGTCTTTTAAGATTATGATTTTTGGGACAAGGAAAAATAATCCTGACATAAATTTCTAGCAGTTGGTCATGTGTCTTCACAGCCACGAATTTAATATAAGATTCAAATACAAAGATTGGAATATTGAGTATACTAAAATGGCAATGTCTGATTGTTCCTTTGACAATATAGCTAATGTCTTTTAAGATTATGATTCTCGGGACAAGGAAAAATAATCCTGACATAAATTTCTAGCAGTTGGTCATGTGTCTTCACAGCCACGAATTTAATATAAGATTCAAATACAAAGATTGGAATATTGAGTATACTAAAATGGCAATGTCGGATTGTTCCTTTGATAATATAGCTAATGTCTTTTAAGATTATGATTCTCGGGACAAGGAAAAATAATCCTGACATAAATTTCTAGCAGTTGGGCATGTGTCTTCACAGCCACGAATTTAATAAAATACAAATATAAAGATTGGAATATTGAGTACACTAAAATGGCAATGTCTGATTGTTCCTTTGACAATATAGCTAATGTCTTTTAAGATTATGATTCTTGGGACTAGGAAAAATAATCCTGACATAAATTTCTAGCAGTTGGGCATGTGTCTTCACAGCCACGAATTTAATATAAGATTCAAATACAAAGATTGGAATATTGAGTATACTAAAATGGCAATGTCTGATTGTTCCTTTGACAATATAGCTAATGTCTTTTAAGATTATGATTCTCGGGACAAGGAAAAATAATCCTGACATAAATTTCTAGCAGTTGGGCATGTGTCTTCACAGCCACGAATTTAATAAAATTCAAAAAACAAACACACAATGTGCTCTACCTCAGTCAACTCACAGTGAGTGAGTGGGAATACAAAAAGATTGTAGAGCATTAGAAAACTTGTTCAAAAGGTGGTAGAGCATGATGAATTACCTTCATGGGATCGGTATCTACTGATTAGACACTTTTATTAGCCAAAATGATCAAATCCTCGACCAATAGGATTCAAAAAACAAAAACACACACTCTGCTCACCTAATCATACACGGTGCCCTGGGTGTGGAAAACTTTGGACAACGTGGATCTTATTTTCACGCAGCCAACACCCAATTTAGAGAGTGGATCTTTTAATTTTATAAGCAAATTAACAATTTAGGACAACATTTGCACTATAAAAGTGAAATACCAAATACCAAATGCTCATTGGACACAGACACACACTCACACACAAACTGATGTGGATGTGGTGATGATGATTTCCAATTAGCCAATTTCCATTGCCGATACCTTGGAAATTGGCTAGATTCAGCCAATTTCCATTGCCGATACATTGGAAATTGGCTAGATTCAGCCAATTTCCATGGCCGATACCAATTGTATAGGCTATTTTGATGAACAAGCTTAGCTCGGCAATGGAAATTGGCTAGATTCAGCCAATTTCTATCGCTTAGATTGTCCATATCATTAGTGTATCGCAACGCAGCACCGATATGGAATAATTATCATCAAATGCACACCACTGTGAACATTTAGAGCCCACATAAGCCATACAAAGGTATTACACAACAATACCATAAGCCAATCATTGATATGTTAATTGAAAACTAATTAGATATTTCGCTTAGATTGTCCATATCATTAGTTTTGATGCAACGCAGCACCGATATGGAAATTTTTTCATAAAATGCACACCTCTGTGAACATTTAGAGCTCACATGTGCCCTACAAAAGCATTACACAACCCAACCATAAGCCATAAACAAGACAGTATTGAATAAAACACACAATGTGCTCTACCTCAGTCAACTCACAGTGAGTGGGGAAAAACAAAAGATTGTAGAGCATTAGATAACGGGTGCAAAAGGTGGTAGAGCATGATGAAATACCTTCATGGGATCGGTATATTCTGATTAGACACTTTAATTAGCCAAAATGATCAAATCCTCGACCAATAGGATTCAAAAAACAAACACACAATGTGCTCTCTCTATCTCTCTCTCTCTTTCAGTCAACTCACAGTGAGTGGGGTTAAACAAAAACATTTGCGACCATCGAAAAAAATCGCTATAACTTATTTATCCTCAAGTAAGACACTAATTCTCGTAGATTCACTTCATATCAACTAATTAAAAACAGACAAGTAGTGAAAAGTGAAAGTCACTGTGAAGACGCACAAAAGACACACAGGGTGGAAATAGACTTCCTAACGGGACGTGATGGTGAGTGGGAATAGTCAAATCTTAGATCATTCCAGACAGAAGACAAGTATAAGTCTCATAATCT